>CAJHQQ010002411.1:0-65292 GCA_905132885.1 Moricandia moricandioides
TTTATCCATGCAATCAATAGGATAGTATGATGAAGCAGAGTTATATGTTTTCCTCATATGGCTTTTTTGCCTTGTGGCATAAGGCTTTCCTTGAAAAAATCTGTAACAATAGTATGTATTGTATCTGTCGATTTTCTCGGGTCATGTTTGGAAGATTTGGCAAATTTTTTTTCTTGGGATTTACCTATATCTGATAATCGCTTCGAAAAAAACAGGAATATCCCGAGGAGTGGAAGTTAACTCCAGGATCCAGGATACTTTGTGTAGTGATGATACTAACGGATTTTGATTTGGACTCATAAAAACGTCATGTGCCCAGAGATCTACACCATAGGTGAAAGTTATTTTTAGGACGTCACAGGACTATTCACAGAATCAGCGAGTGATGATCTGACATTAAATAGTTAAGTTTAATAAACTTATAACTATATTTCATATACTGCCAACTATTTATTTTAAACCTAGATCATATGGTTGATATTCTAAGTTATATGCAATAACTTGTCTATATTGGTGTTAGTTACCATTTGTCGAGTAACAATTTTAATAAATTTTCTAATTAAATAAGAATACAATTAAATAAACAGAATAACAAATAGAATAGAATATAAACTAATTAAGGTTCTTGAGGTATTTTTGGGACTCAATTTTAATTTTTCATTAATTATTTTTAAATGAATCCAGATTACTTGTCGGGTAGTGTATCACCCTGAGCAGTGTGGAATCAAATCATTCATTTTTATGGGAAGTTTCTGTGGAAAATAGTACCGCTATAGTAAAACGCCCGAATCCAAATTCTCGGACTAAGCGTTCTTCCTTTAGCAGAGGTATGTATTCTAGTTTTGTATGCGGCACTATCTTTAGATCTTGGGAAGATATTTGCGCCATATTTTATCTTACTTCTTTGATACATACCTAAAACAGAAATGAATCAGAACTGTAGCAATATATCAACAATCTCTTTGATTTTCTGGAATCCACCAAATCACTCGCTGTAAATGGAGGAAATCAACCCCTGGAACGAAGCTTTGAATCTTGTTTCAAGTTGTCAATAGGTAAAGTTATGATTGTAATCGTAAGGTCATCTAATTTTTTTCATACTTAAGGGATATCTCGCGAAGCTTTGTCTAATAATAAGTCAAGGGAGCGTTACCAGTTATATCCCCACCGAATCATTCATCACGCAGTGATTCATATGAGCATCTGAGAAATTCTTGGCACAAAATTCGTAGATAGCCTTTTTTTCGATAGAATGAAAAAATCTTCAATCAACAAAACGTAAATGAATTGAATCACTAAATTGTAATACAAAGTAGTTAAAGTTTGATATTTGAAAACTCATAAATCAGTGAAAAAAATCAACCAACTGTATAATATGTTGACAGATCATATTAAAGGTAGTATTAACTGAATGAAGAAATAAGCTGTCTTTTTCATGTAAACATACCGATTTTATATAGCATGAGTTTACATTTAGCATCCAGGAATAGGCTAAATGAAATTTTCTTGGAGGAGAGTTTTTGATGAACGGGCTTGCTTTTCTGTCTGGCCAAGATTTGGCTGCAATTGTGTCTATTGATATAACATTTATGTATTACTAATGGCAATAGGAACCGAAAATAACGAACTATGAACCTCATCACTGCGCCATGTAGAAGCTTCGAGGTTAGATGCACACTGACAATGCAATCTGTCGAATCCACCCTTCAAGAAAGCAATCTTACTGAAAGATCGAAAAGAGTCAAGTGTATTATGATAGAGATTTATCATCACTCTTTTATTTATCTCTCTGAAATGATTGCGCAGATGATTTGCCTTGTTTTTGGGGAAAAGATTTGGGAAGTGAATCACTTTTCACTATCTGAATGACACCTAAAACATATTCCATACTTAAATGAACTACTCCAGACACATGTAAGCCCTCTTCTCAGCTTCTTATTTTGTTGAACATTATATAATCAGTTGAGGTTAGATTAAATTACCACTATAATATTCACTAGAAAGGGCATTTCATATTAATTCCAACTATAAGGTGTATATAGTATCAAAAATATAAATGTCTTAAATCCCTTAATTTCGTGTGTAACTGACGAGCTCGATATCCATGTTCAATTGCATCCTAAAACCATCATGTATTTATTTTGCGTCCAGATATTCGTTGCATGGAAATTCTTAGTCCATATGGCTTACTCACCATCTCAACACACGTCAGAAATGAAATCACTGCATTCCTGACTGTAACAGTTGTTGCAATGACAATCCTACTGATTGATGAGGAAATACTCAATAACAATCAAAGCTGTAGAATACCCTCACGTGTCTTTGTGATACTGTCCAAGTAGGCATATATTGATGAGTATGATAGCAGATAGTGAGATTGTGAACTATACCACTTATAAACCTTTTAGAAAAATAAAGTGTGATATTCCCGGTTTGGTCCGCCTACGCGATAGTTTACGTGTAGATTTTGCGTTCCAAAAACTCTTCTTTTGATGACTATATAATTACCCCTCCAAATTATGATATGGTAATATACCACCGAGGATGATTTCTTAGTTATACTTTTTATATGATAAGACAAAGCTTCTAGAAATAACTCGACCTTTCCTATTAATGTACATAAACAAGTTGTTACGAGAAAAAATCTAACACAAATAATAATAAAAGTGTTTAGTTTCGATTATCTATATAAGTCATTCGGAGTTTATGTTGATGTCTACTAAAAGTGAGAATAAAATCCCTAACTATTTATCTGACGCAATTGATTCGCGATTATTGCACACAGTTCAAGTATATCGTTCATTCCTACAAGCTCCTTATAATAGAGCTTGTTGTAACAATTTTGGCATATGGGTGGTTAACACCAATAGTTTACCATGGCTTAGCACTAATAGGTGAAACACGATTTCTCAGTGTTCAGATAGCAGTTTTATATAAATAGCAGCTACATGTAGATTGATAATTCATAGTTCTGAAATGTAAGAAAACTTAGGGAAATTTTTGAGACTCAGTCAAAGTCAGGTATCGATCTCACCAAAGGTCTCTTCATTCAGTAGTTCGAACATGTCTAGCAAGATGTGTATTTTAATCAGCGCACCGTTCAAATGAGTTAGCGAAAGCAGTTGATCGTTTATTCACCTAACCGTTACACACTATTCATACAAGATCATTGCAATGTGCATCAGTTGGATTCCTACACACAATCAAAAGAAGAGTTGTTTCACTTTAACAGTTGCAATTAGGATTCACTTCACACATCTCTCTCAACAGCCTGTCTCTTGCGCGATTTTGAAGAATTTTGCCTAATTGAAAACTTAATTCTCATAATAATATTAATAAACCAGCAGAATAATTGATCATCAAACGTCATAGTCGCATTAAAAATAAAAAAAAGTGTTTCTTTATGAGTTAATGTGGTACCTCGATAAATAATTACTGTTGTTCATGATATATCACTGCATTTAGCGACATAACGCTAAATTTAGATTACAATGCATGACGAGAGATTATCGAGAGGAAACGAGATAAGTTTATATCCCACTTCGTTAAATCGAAGGTGAATTCCTTCAACAGTTCATTTTGCGGCTGTCTGATTGGAGACGATATGTTATATTGGACATATTCTCGTTCTATTTCTTGAAACACTACATATCTAAACAGAATGGTAAGATTTCAACACGATGCGCAACACTATTATCATAGCATGTGTCATAGTCAACTTGAATTGGTCATAGCTATAGATTAAATATTCCAAAGAGTGCAAGTCTGACTTACACCCTTTATTGAAAAGCTTGGTTATAAACCTACTCAATTGTTAACTAATAACATAGCGAATAGATATTGATGTAATGATCGACAATATGCTTTATTTCAATCATACACCTGCAAGCACCGAATTTTAACCAAGTGGAACTCAGTTTTAATATTCTATCTTTTTATAAGTGTGATCTATTAAGAGTAAAAAGATTTTGTGCGACACATATTTACTTCTTGATTTTCTCATATTTAGATACAAGAAGGGATCCAATAAATTTACAAGTACACCGCTTTGATATTTGGACTGCATGAATAGTATGTAGCATATATATTCACCGAATAGTGCTTGTTCATATATGATATCATTAAAGCTACAATTGGAGGGTTTTATCATGATATGTACACAACAGACTGTTAATTTCAATCATCTCACTATATGTGTTAACATATCGTATTGATTAGAAACGGACATTCAAGTCAGTTTCTGCCACAACTTGGTTAATTATTGCGAAGATAGAATTGTACGCGCATTTTTATATTACTCTTTGATCAATATTTTCTTAATTTAACAATCAATTACTCACCGAGTCATAACTAGGACCTGAATTATATATTGTCTAATCAAGATGACATGCATGTTGCATATTTATTTGGTTTTCAAACACCTACAGATACAGTGCTAAGACTCACTGAATATATTGTATTCTCTCACAAAGCTTGAATCAAATTCATTGCGCAAGTTGATGAGTGGATGTCAGACTGAAAATACAAAGGTTTAGCTATAATTCTTAATCCAGTTACTTATTGAAACCGTTTGGATTAGCTGAGGTTATTCAGCATTTATCCTATACACTACATTAATCCTGTTGAACCTTAACAGAGTCATTGGGCTACTATATCTTTCTATCCTCCATCAATATACGATAGAATTGTTGATAATACTAATTTTCGGCCACAAAAACAAAAATATCGTAAAGAAGAATCACGATGTATAGAAAGACATAGCTCATTGATTTGGTATCATCCAAATTAAATCTATATGGCATTGTAATGTAAACCCTGAAGTTACTATCAGATCATAGGATGTCATTAGAAATTGACAGCTGTATATAAGCTAATTACACTTCATATTAATATAGTCAATTTTTTTCACTATTTAACCGCCCAAGTTTTGCTTTTTTGAGCGGCACAAGAATTGGCACCACTACAAATCAAGAAAACCACTAAACCAACTGCTAGAAGAATGATTAGAATACCCCTAGTGCATTACAGTTTGCCTCAACCCCCCACTAGATTTAGAAGAGATTTCGTATCGAGGCTAATTTATCTTTGTTCAGAACCAATCTAAGTTAAATTGGTTAACAACTGAATGTTCAAACGTGCTCTGACGTGACAATGGTATCAATTTTAAGACCTGTCCAGTTGAGATAATCTTTGATATGGTATTGGACTAAAACTTTAAAGTTGTATAGTTCAAACTTCAACCTCAACCACCCCATGTATGTGATAAAAGCTAAATCAAGGTGATTGAAGTCTTCAAGATATCATCAAGTAACATGAATTTAAATCATATGACGAACATGAAGTTATCTCCTCTCGATTAATACTCCTTGAAACGTTGTGCATGAATGGTGGCTTTTTGTGGTACTATAGTAAATATTAGGTCATTGCATGTTTTTCTTTAACTTGCTATCCATGAGAGTGTTTCATCCTGAAGACAATCTCACAACTGATCTTCCTTAAAATTCTCTCGTTTGTAATGAAATTGTGTCAATTTCTTACTTTCATGTCTGATTCAAATTTAAGATCATATCCACCTCCTCCATCGGTAATTCCATTGCCCAAATTTTAGCAATAATACTTTTGTAAATTCTACTTTTTCTAGTTGTTATCATTGGTCACGCACAAGTATGATTCAGACGAGATTTGGGGAATTTTTTTCTTTATATAAATACCAATGAATCATATTAACTGACAAGACATGTAAAGATGATTAAATGTGCTGATTAATCTCTTTGCGCTCCATTTACTCGTCCAAATGTTCCCTTATGTGATAAGAATATCTTACCTATCCTTGGTTTAACTTAATCCACTTGATAAGAAAGATAAGTCGCTTTCAAAACATTTGTTGAAATCATTCAGTCATAGCATGGGAGGCGTTATTCTTTTTGAAAGACCAACTGCAAGAATAAGTTGTTATCGTATACACCTTTATCCACACATTAACACTTAGTGCTATAACAACACCAGGTACTTTTAGCAAGGTAGATTTTTCCAGGGCTCCATATACACTTTCTTCTGGTTTATTGGCCAGATCTAGGAACGAATGCCATATACCCATGGTATCGTTTCGTCTTAGGTACAATACTCTTACTTACAAGCACGCTAAATGAATCACGAATGTTAAGAAGCTTGATTTTGGAATCAATGAAAAATTTACTAGTGGTTATGTACATTCACCCTGAAAGCTATTGGATACGACATACGCAAGATTCAATCACGGCTAAGTCTGATGACACTGATCGCTCATACACCATATGGGATTCACTATCTATCCACACTTTATGTAAACACAGGATATGTCCAATCATTCTGGTGACATTACCTTTGTACCTTTTTGTAACATTACGTTCACATCTTTTCATTAACATTATGTTTGGAACCTTTCAGTGATGTTACATTCACACATTTCGGTGATGATTACGGTCACACCTTTTTGGTGACGGTACATTTGCACCCTTGCGGTGATAACACATTCACACCCATTCACTACAGGAAATTTGAGTAGTATTAGCACACAGAAAATGCTATGCATTAAAAATCATAGCGTTCCCTTCCCCGCTCTTACAGCGCCTGTTATAATAGGTTCGACACTTTTAATAGCGGTTTTCGTTTATGCTATAATTAAAGTAAACAATGATAGGTAAAATGTCTATGCTATTATTAATATTTATTATATATAATTAGCTTTTATATATGAGAATAAAAACTTAATTAAAATTTAAAAGCACCAAAAATAATTAAATCAAAAATTAGTTAATGATTAAATTAAATAGACCAATTAATTTATAATGAAAAATCAAATTTTATTTAGTAATTTAATTCTAGTTTACAAATAAATTCCGGTTTACAAAACCCGGCTTAGAAATGTAAACCTAAAGCCTAACCTAAAAAAATAATAACCCTAAGTCTAAAATATTTGTCGTCATCTTCAGCTCTTTCGGTTTCTTCATCTGAGGCCGAGACCACCAGCCAAGAACACCACAATAAAGCTTATTCAGCCTCCTCCACCGCGCTAAGCTACCATTGACGATGTCGAGACCACCACTGTTGACGCCGAGACCACCACTATTGACACCGAGACCACCATTGTTGACGCCGATACTACACCATCAAATTTCTTCAGCTATTTTTAACTAAGAATACAAAAACAAAATAGGAATCAGAACACAGAGAGAGAAAAAACGAAAACAAAATAAAAATCAATTAACTATGAAAAACAACTTCTTCTCCTTCCTTACTTCTTCTTAGATTTGTAAACAAAAATCAATGAAAAGTATATAAGAAGATGAAAAAAAGAGAACAGATAAGAGAAAGGGGAAGTGAGTTTACCTGTCGTGGTGGTTGCGGAGACTTCGTCTGTGCTTAACACTTTGAATCAGTAAAAACCCTAGGACTTAGAGGAGATAAGAGGAGATCGAAAGTTAACACTTCTAATCAGTAAAAACGGAACCCTTGGGACTGAGAGGAGATGAGATCGAAATTTAACACTTAGAATCAGAAAAAAACTTTGGGACTGAGAGGAGAGGAGAGAAGATCGAAACAGAGACATGTAGAGAGATGCAAGATTACTTTTTTTTTGAGACCTGTATAGAGAATAGATCGACAGAGAGACACAGTAGAGAAGAAAAAAAAATAGAGCGTTAGATTGCCTTTGGTCCATTCTAATCCAACGGTAGAGATTGTGATCCGTGTAGAGCTATCTTATTGGTCAATGAAAATTTTCCTTTTTATTTTTCTTTTTAACTTGTTTATTTATAATTCTTAAGCTAAAATTAATTAGTAATAACTATATCTTTAATTTATAGGAAAACATATTTAGTTTTAAATAATGGTTGTATGTATGTATATAGTTAATTTATATTTTTATTTTATGGTTTATAATTAAAATTTCTAGATTACAAATTTAAAATGAAAGAATTAGTGTTTATATGATATAGGGTTTGGTGTTCAAAGTTTGTGGTTTATGGTATTATATTTACAGTTTTGTATTTGAAAGTTATGACCTATATAGTTAGATATATTTTTTTGAAAATATATACATTAAGCTTAAAATGGTCTATATATTTTAGGTCTATATTAGAGATTTGGGTTTAAATTTTGGGGTTTAGGGTTTGAAGTGCTTGTGAAATAGAATTTTGGTTAAGATAAATATTTGAAATAAAATTAATAAATTTATTTTTTATACAAAGAATAGGTTTTAGTTTAGTAATTATATTATTTGTAGTAATTAGGTTTTTGACTTTATATGTAGGGTTTGAATTTAGGGTTTAGGGTATTAGCTTTAGGATATAAATTTAAAATTTAGTGTTTGAGGTTTTGATTTGAAATTTGAGATTAGATTTCAAGATAGTCAAGACAAATAGTTTTGAAATTTTAAAATTTAGTGTTTGAGTTTCAGTTTAAGACGAAAATTTTAAAATTTATTTTTAAGGAGTTAAACCATATATATATATATATGGTTTATGGTTTAACCCTATACCCTAAATCTAATACATTAAACCCCAAACTTAAACCCTACATACTAATTCATAAATCTAATATTTTCAAATTTCTAATATATATATATATAATTTATTTTGTTAGGTACTTTATAAATATAAATGATCATTTTTTTAAACATGATCTTTATAAATATCATAGACTTTGAGGATATATTTGAGGATAAAATTTTAAAAGAATAGACTTTTGGTCTTTGGGGTTTGGATACTCTAATAAAACACAAATAAATAATAAAATACCATGTGCTTTTCATTTAAGATCCAAATACACAAGGATATGAGATAATTAGTAAGACACTATTTCTAAGTACATTTTTTTTATGGCTAACTCTATATTCAACTTCTCAAGAGCTACCTACGTCAACATTTAATCTCAAACTCTAATCTCTGCTCCCATGTCATCTTCTCCAACCCAGCTTCTCATCTTCTCCAACATCAAAACTCAGATCAGCTCCTACGGACCATCATCCTCAATAATGAGCTTCACCATTTAAATTTCACCAGCTCCTCTGCCTCGTGTTCTGCTTCTCACTCCGTCTTGGACCTATCTCAATGCCACTGCATCTCCGACTCCCAACTTTCTTCCTTCTCACCCATCCTACTGTTACTAACATGAATCTCCTGCAGCATTGCTTTGTCTGAATCTGAAATTACCTCCAAATTCAAATAATGAAGTGAACTGGTCAAGCGGCGGAGAGTATCACCCTTAAAGAAATCTTGAGTCAGCTGGGGCACAAGATTCAGCCACAGGCTCAGCGTTGCTGTTTCCATATATAATTAATTAACTAGCCACAGCTCCCTGAGAAGCTTTTGGTGAAGAAGACAGAGCAACAGTTTACCTCTTGCTTAATAACCAAAGAACTCTCTTTTGCAGAAGGCCAAGATGATTCTACTGGCTGAAGATTTGCAACGACTTGTGTAGCATCTTTCCTTGCCTAATAACAACAAACAAAGAAGACTTGAATTTGGCTGCAATTTATTATATATGAACTCTCTTTTGCAGGAGGCTCAGATGATTCGACTGATATCAAGTGGCATCTGATATCTACAAAACCCACAAAAGAGATAAAGAAACACCAACACTTTCAACCTCCATCTAGTTCCCATAAAGCCCTTAACTTTCAAATGATTCACACCTAAACAAAAGAGATATGGAACCACCTGCTGAGAAGCGAAGAAGACTATGAAGAGCGTAGCGTAATTCCTAGTGAATCTCTTGATATTCTCGTGAACCCTCATCCTCGCCTGCTGAGAAGACGAAGGGAATGAGTAGGACTCACACGCGCCGAAGAAACCGAAAAGTCATCGGCGGAGAGCTTGGAGAAGGGAAGAGACAGCGACGAGACGAGAAAGAGAGAGGCGACGAATCCGCCGGTTATAAAGAAGACAACGTCGTCGTATCCTGAAGAATGTGCGGCGGAAGCTTTAGTGACCTTTAAAACATGTCCATCATATAAAAGAACATTAATTTAACCAGAAAATTGTAACAATATCTCTTTTTTTTGTAGTGTATGCATAAAAAGATTAATTTTTACTATTTTTAGTTATAGTTTAGGATATAAGATTAATTTAAAATTAGTTTTCAAGTTTGCGATACTGATTTAAAATTTGAGGCTAATTTCTAAAAAATTTAATTTTTGAGTTTATATTTAAGATTTGGAGTTAAATTTGACATTTTATAATAAAATACTAGAGTTTAAAATTTTGTTTAAAGTTTAGGGGCTGTGTTTAAAATTTTGAATTTAGTGTTTATGATTTTTGAAGGAAAATAAAACGGAGTGAGAGGGAAAATGAAACAAGTGTGAGAGGGAAAATCAATTATTTTTCCGCTTTAGTTTTGGATAGCGTTTGCATTTTCGAAAACGCTATCTAAAAGTAAAAGCTATGTCAACCATAGCACCATTGAAAAAAACGCTATTATATTCTGCTATTAATACTCACATTTCTTGTATATGACACTTTCGCACTTCTTCGGTCAAGATCCATTCACACCTCCTCGGTCACGACACATTTGCACCTCTCCAAACATGGTATGTTCACACCTCTTTGGTCAAGAAACGTTTGCACCTCTTTGGAAACAACACATTTTCACCCCTTTAGACACGAAAAAATAGCAACTCTTTGGTCAAGACACGTTTGTATCCCTTGGTTGACAACCCTTTCGCACCCCCTGGGTAACGACGAATCCGTACCCCGTGGGTGATGATCCGTTCTCACACATTCGGTGATGCCATGTTCGATCATCATTAGCAATATTACTAAAATGAAACTAATATACCTTTGATAATACAGCCATGATGTATGTGATCGTTATTCTCCCATTTATGTTTATCTTCTTTCGCCAGCTTTGTAATTCTACTCTTTCAGACTTTCTAAACTTTGATGTAATCTCTTGCACTAATACAACAATCATAGTTCACAAAACATTACTCTGTAACTTTGTTGGTTATCTCGGTTGGTAACCCGAATGGGTGTGAGCTATAAATTTGGATAATAACTGAATCGCGTATGAGGTCAATTTCTTTAAAGAGTATTTCTACTATATATCAAACATTGGGTTACACAAACTCCTTTTTAAGATAAGACAAGCAAAATCTCATGTTTGTTCTAGGCTAAGATACAAAGATAACAAATAGAGTTTTAGTGGTTATATGTGTTTCTTCGAAGATCTTGAATGATATTTGAACAATGAATCACTCTCTTTCTAACAATTAGTTTATGATATTTCACTCTTTTTCAAGTTATATTTTCCTCTGCCCACAACTCCTTATATACAGTACTAATGGTTACAATGGTTAGCACCAATAGTTGCAATGATTTAGTCAAGAGTTATAGCTATTAATACTAATAGCTGCAATAGTTAGCAAACATTCCAATAGTTCATTACTAAAGTCTTTAATTATCAATGGTTGTAATTAGTTTATCACCAAGGTTACAACGTTTTATCAATAATAGTTACAATCACAAACAATTGCAGTTGTTCATCTAAACAATTACAATGTTTTACTTAATCAGTTGCAAGGATTCACTTAAATTTCGAACACTTGCTATTAACATGTTAAATGGGACATGTCACAAGGTTAACTGCAACCAACTACCTCATGTGGAACATCCAAATCTATGCTATCTTTGATGGTTATGCACTAGCTAACCACCTTGACGGATCTGTTGCAGTCCCACCCAAAAAGATCCATGTTGACGATATCCTGACTGTCAACCCTCAACACACTTTATAGATGCAGCAAGACCGCCTTATCTACAGTGCGCTCATTGGAGCCATCACCACCGAATTTTGACTTCTGTTGTCTATAACAACTATTGCTGCTCAGATCTAGGAGACATTCCCAGCCACCTATTCTAAGCCAAGTCGCGGACACATAAAGCAACTCAGATTATCATATGCATGAGTACTAACAATGTATCATGGTGATAGTGATGATATATTATATTACCTCAATAGGAGAAATTTGGTAGAGAGTTTGCTTTATGAACTCATTTGATAGAGTAGAAACTGATATCGCTAAATAAAAGATAAATGCCCCCTAGGGAATGTTAGAGTAAAACGTTTTACAGTATTAATATACCCATGGAATGAGGCTCTTAGGCTTTGTTTTTTTGTGTATATAATGAATATTAGAGATCACATTTCAAGTTTGATGCACATATATTACCTGAGTTGAAGCCAAAGTTTGTTAATAATTTAGTAATATAATTATTTATATAACCACTTGTAATAAAATTATCACCTGCTTAGTTATCATACATATAGATGTATTTTTCATATGGCTTATCTACTCTATTAAAAGTGAAGTACAAATAAAAAATAACCCTTGATTTTACCTAATATTTACAAGAAATGTCATTGATATTATTCTTGCATCCAAACATCTAAACATTAATTATTAACAAGAAAAAAATAAATTTGGGCTAAGCCCATTAACAACATTTGTCATTGAAATTAAAGATTTCATAAAAAAAAATGTATATGTGTTTATACATATATATAGAATTAAATTAGTTTTTATTTTTTATTCATATTTATATAAGCTAACCAACTATATTTGAACTATAAAAAATTAATAATATCAATAATTTCCGATATAATCTAAACTTATTCATTTACAATAACAAAATCATGTAACTTAACAATTTAGTGACTAAAATACATACTAATATTTATTATTATACAAATAAATGCAATGTATAATTCATTTGTACGATATATATCTAATAATAATAACTTATGCAATTTATAAATTTAAAATTTTTAATCACCATATAATACATATACACAGTTATATCTAGGACAGATCGAATTTCTGGGTATTTTAGGATACACAGATTCAGATATGCATTCGTCGGATTCGTAAAATTGTTATCCGGATCTGGATATTCGTGGTTAGAATATTCGGACTAAAATCCGAATACACACAGATATTTGGACCTATTTTTTATTAAAAACTAACTATTAACCATCTATTAGTCTATTTAAAATTATTGTTTTAAAAAACTTTAAAAGCATTCAAATTTGAAATTAAAATTTTAGTTATTTTATATAAAAAATATATATAATATATATAGATAAGTATAATTAAATTTTAAATATTTAATATCCAAATCCGGATATCTAGACCTACATTTTACTATCTCAATTCATAATTGGATCAGTCGAATCCATAAAATCAATATCAGGATCCCCGAATATCATATATTGAAGCGGATGGGATCACAGATCGAATAACGGATATCAAATATTAAGTTTCATTCATATATACAGTTATATCAAACAAATTGCTTAAAAATATTTGATATTCATAAAAATAACACCCGCGCGGGCGCGCGGGTCAAATGCTAGTTAATTATTATAATTATTGCTATTGTAGTCGATGCAGTAGATCTCAGGAGGTTTATTTGTGCATATTTACAGGCGATTTCCAAGAGAAGAGCACAGACTTCATGAGGTCTGGAGATCATAGGCATTTGATCTGCATCTTTGATCTCCATTACTTCTTTTGGCGGAAAGTTCCTGATCATCCAACGCTTGTAGTCTTCAACTAATATCTCACTCTCTCCAGATATTATATATATACGTGTAATGGATCCGTATCCTTCTTCACTGAAGCTTCTTGTCCCTGCCAGATTGTTTGTAACGAGGGGGTTTGGCCTCACCAACGTTTTCGCCAATTCAAGATCCTAGTTGTCACCAAATGTTAAGCAAAAAAAAACAAAGATCTTATTTCGCCACAACAACAATCAACAAAAAGGTTGAATAAAAAGAAAGTTTTATTATTAAGCTTGGAGTCTTACTTTACGTGGAGAGCGTTGATACACTTTCTTGGCCAGGAACTTTGGTCCCATAAAAGCAAAATCTAGAGGACAATCAGGTTTCCCGTACTTCCCCAACATTGTGTCCAACCATTCCTCTTGTGGAATGCTTCTTAAGAACTGCAAATTTCAGTCAAATATCAGAATCATTCGCCAGGGATCATCATATGTTTAGGTTACCTTTTCGTAGACATAAGCACGTGGGTTTCTTGTGTCAGGCATGAAACCTGTCAAGAAGACAATAGCAGCAATCTTACAAGGGAAGATGTCAGAAGCAAGTGCAGCGCATATTCCTCCCATGCTATGAGCAACAAGAATCACCTTTTCTTCATCTGAGCAAAGCGAGCTCAGAAACTCAAGCAATGGTTTGCAGTAATCTTCTGAAGTCTGAATCTCTTCCAATCTGGTCATGTTTATACCGGACGAAGCTAGATCAACTGCTGTTACACAGTGCCCTGCCGCCTCCAGCTTCGGTATCACTTTGTACCAAGTCCATGCGCCGTGGCAGAGTCCATGAATGAGCACAAACCGCTTCTGCTTGTCCATTGCCTTTTTTATTTTCTACATCTTGGTTCAACACTTTATATAATAGACGGTTGTTTCACATAGTACTTTTGTGCACATTGACTGTTAGGTTTTGGTCGTTTTCTAAGATCCAGAGAATGCCAAACCAACACTACATTTACTGCTAGTTTATTTTTATTTTATTTCAAACATAGAAGTAACATAGAAAGCAATAAAAGTCTGAAACTTTAGGAAGATCCAATTACAAGAAAACACTTATTTGTATCCAAATACATCTTCATCAAATAAAGTCAAGCAAATTTGTGGGCAATTTCCGGGAGGTGATCACAAAGCATTTGAGGCTTGTAGAACATTGGCATATGATCAGTCTCTTCCATACCCTTCACTAAATTCTCTGGATAATTAGCATCCATCCATCGTTGATGTTCTTTAGTGATTGTCTTGTCCTCTTCGCACACAGTATAAGTTCGAGGAACAAACTGTTGGAAGTAAACTTCCAAAAACTTGAAGTTAGTAGCTTCCGAAGCTATCATAATAATATTTGGAACAAGAAATATAACTTATCTAGGAGATGTCAAAATAAGTTAAGTCTATAGAGTTTAGGAGTTATCTATGTCTAAATAAGAAGATGTCATAGCTTATGAGTTATATGATTGTTTGAATGCCTAAGGTTTTGAGTGAGTTTCTTTAAACATCGATGTTTTTCCCTCCGAGCAAGAAGACATGTCTCTCTGTTCTTGTTTCAAGGTATTTTACCTTATTTATTTTCAAGTCTCTTTAGATACCAGCTCTAAAGATGTTATTCTATTAGAACTGTTTTTAACTAAAAATTAATGTAAACTCTCCTAAAATCCTCATCACAAAAGTTTCTTTCTTAATATTGTTTGGAGTTGAATAGCAGTGGATTTAAAATATTTTTTTATAAATTGTTAATTGGATAACAGGGGGTTGCAAGTGATTTCCAATAATTTTGTCCAAACTCCATATTGAATAACACTTGGTTTGGAAATAGTTTTTAAAATCATTAGTTTAATAACAAGAGATTTTAACAAACTCAAAGTCTATTAAAAGTTTTGTTTCAATATTACAGGTAGGAAACTAGATACAACAAAGCAGTATGTGATGCCATAAAATCACGCCATATGGGAGCAGACATGGTGAGAGAAGATCGACTTCAAACTCTAATGGTTGAGTTTGATAGATTGAAGATGAAGGATAATGACAAAATCAGTGATTTTTTTGGGAAAATATCTGAAATATCCTCAAAACCCTCAAATCAGCTGCATTAGGAGAAGCCTTAGAGAAGTTTAAAAGGTTCAAAGCCATGGTTGAGAAGGAAACAAGAACAACTATCAAGACATATAGAACTGACCGAGGGGGAGAGTTTACATTGACAGAGTTTCAATCTTTTTGCGAGACAACTGGTATACTCAAACACTTAACAGCTCCCTACTCTCCTCAACAGAACGTTGTAGAGAGACGTAACATGACGCCGTTAGGGATGACTAGGAATATATTGAAGCATATGGAGTGTCCAAATTATCTATGGGGAGAAGTTGTGAGGCATGTAACTTACCTCATTAATATAGTAGCAACTCGTGTTCTTTTGTCAAAAATGCCATACGACGCATTCATGGATAAGAAGCCTAACAGTGAACACATACGTGTTTCGGATGCATCGGGTACGCCAAAGTAGACAGTCCACATCTCAAAAATTTACACAATCGATCATGAGCTCTCGTACACCTCGAAATAAAGTCGGGACCGAAAGCCTACAGATTGTATGATCCTACAACCTGAAAGGTGTAAATAGAGACGTCATCTTTGATGAAAATAAGATGTGGAATTGGAAGAGCAGCACTGAAGAAGTAATTGTGCCTGGAACTTTTGAAATCAAATTTGATGAATTTGGAAAGAGAGGAATTGACAGGAACTACAGTAATGTTGTGCGATGGACCAAAATACAGAGAAACCTACTCTAGAAGAAAAATAAGACATTGACGATCACAATGAAGAAGAATTGAGGAGATCGACAAGAGAGAAGAAGAGTGTATCTAGATGATTATATACTGCTGGCAGAACTTGAATGCATGTGGTTTCTTCTAACAATAAACGATGAGCCATGGTTTTATAATGAAGATAAGGAAAATAAAGTGTGGAGAGATGCTTATGAAGATGAGATTGTTTCAACATGGAAGCTGGTTGAACTTCCTGCTGGAGCAAAAGCCATCGGATTAAAGTGGGTCTTTAAATTTAAACATAACTTGATCAGAGTATAAACAAATTTAAAGCTAGGTTAGTGGCGAAGGTTATATACAAAGGCATGGTATAAATTTTGATGAGGTTTTTGCGCTTGTGGTACGCATCGAGACGGTAAGGTTTCTTATTTCTCTAGCACCTTCAAGAGGTTTGGAGATCATCAATTAGACGTCAAAACCACTTTTCTTCACGGTGGCTTAAAGGAGGAAGTGTATGTTTCAACCAGAAGGGTTTGTGGTCAAAGGGAAAGAAGACAAGGTGTATAAACAGAGAAGGCACTTTATGATCTACGACAAGCTCTGAGGGCCTGGAATGAGAAATTAAATAAAGTTCTTGGGAGTTTGAACTTTGTTAAGTGCTCTAAAGAGCATGCCCTCTATCTCAAGCAAGAACAAGATCATATGTTTATCGTAGCAATCTATGTTGACGATCTTCTAGTAACCGAGATGAGTCGTGATCGCATAATCAAATTCAAGAAAGGAATGGCTGCAAATTTTGAGATGAGTGACTTATGTAACTTAACCTATTACCTTGGGACTGAAGTGGTACAGCATGAAACACTAAGACAAGAAAGGTATGCGATGAAAATATTGTCTGAAACTAGGATGGGAAACTGTAATGGAGTTCAACTTACCTATGGATTACAAGTTTTAAATTGTTTAAATCATCTGAAGAAAAGGGATTGAAGAAGAAGGAATACAGAACAAACATCGGGTGCCTTATATACTTGATTCATACATGGCCGGATCTTTATTTAACCGTGGGAGTCTTGAGTAGATATATGAAAGCGCCTAAACAATCTCATGAAGCAGCTTTGAAACAAATTTTGAGATATCTACAAGGACACAATCATATGGGGTTGAGTTCACGAGATCAGATGAAACAAGGGTAGTGGGATACAGAGACAGTAGCCATAACGTGGATGAGGATGATGGTAGAAGCACAATCAGACATGTTTTCTTCTATGCCGACAGTCCGATATTACTTGGTGTTCTCAAAAACAGTAGACATTTGCATTATCTTCTTGTGAAGTTGAGTTCATGGAAGCGACCGAGGCAGCTAAAAAAGCTATTTGGCGTCAAGAATTGCTCGGAGAGATAACTGGAAAAGATTGTAAGAAAGTTACGATCAAGATAGACAATAAATCTGCTATAGCCTTAACGAAGAACCTTGTGTTTCATGGTCGTAGTAAACACATTCATCGACGATACCACTTTATACGAGCATGTGTTGATAATGAGTTTATCGAAGTACATAACATACCCAGGACTGAACAAAGAGCTGATATTCTGACTAAAGCATTGAAAATGATCAAATTTAAGGAAATGAGAGGTCTTGTTGGAGTTCTGATGTGAAGCAAGGTAAATTCAAGTTTAAAGGAAAAAATTTTGGAAGTAAACTTGAAGTTAGTAGATTGGTTCCCAAGCTATCCAAAGAATATTTGAAATAGGAAATATAACTTATTTAGGAGATGTCTAAATAAGTTAAGTCTGTAGAGTCTAGGAGTTATCGATCTCTTTATAAGAAAATGTCAACATGTGACATAGATTATGAGTTTTATGATTGTTTGAGGGCTTATGGCTTTGAGTGAGTTTCCTTAAGAGATTAATAAGAGAGTTAATATTATTATTGATTTCTTTTCATTGAGTTCTTACAATCATGATTCTATACAGATCCATAGCCTTCTGAAGATGTAAATATCAGGTGGACAACTTAAACCTGTTGGAAGTATGGCAGAATATGCCCAAAAAACTTCAGAAATCAGCCTTCCTTGTCAACCAATAAAGAAGAAATTGTTGGATTAAAGTTGAAATAACTTACAGAGCAAGTTATCACTTTGCTACCGAGATATGGATTAGGAAAAAAAGTAAAGTTAATGGTATTTAGGAGTTATCTAAATATTAGATATCAAATGTGTTTAGGAATTATAATTAACTCTATAAGGACATGCTAAGTTGTAGCATAACTTATAAATTTTAAGATCTTTAGTTTTGAATGGTTTTCTAAAGCAATAAGAAGTTGATTGTTAAGTGTTCGATTCAATAATTGGTATCAATCCATCTATTGGGTCTATTTTGGTGATAATCATTTGTCCGTGTGGATTCTAAATGGACTAAAAATCACTAGACCATTGGACAATGGACGTAAATGGGTTTGGACTATATGGAAATAGTCCACCATATGGTAACAAAAGGTTAGGGAATCTAAAATTTTGTCATTTGATCTTTATCAAAATTAAAAGTGTTTTCGTCAAATGGAGTTTTCTGTCAAAATCACAAATCAGATGTATATACCTTATAATCTTTTTGAAATTTCGTCTCTGTCACTCGGACTGTCGCAGAAAAAAGCTGCTTAAGTCTTTATTGTATGCTTCATCCTCATTTCCGCGGCCATTCTCCATTGAAATCTCCCTTGATTTCCAAGCCTTCCAGTATGTTATTGGAACATTGTGGTATGTTCTCATCATCTCTCGCAAAGCCTATGGTCGTGGGCTACTACCAGTTCTAAGGATCTTAAAATGGTAAATTCCACACCATCTAAACCCAACCCGTCTAAAACCCACCTCATTTAGAACTCATACCCATTTAAACCCATCTCAAATAGATCTAGTAGGGATACCTATTTAGACCCCTAAATTTTGCACTACCACATTTAAGCTATTGTTGATTTTTTTTTAATTTTTGTACTACTTTTTTTGTACAACAATTTTACATAGATATTTTTTTTTCACTTTCTAAACTCTAACCAAATTTAACTGAAACAAAGTAATTTGATTTTTCATTTTTTAGTGCGAAAATTCAATTTTGTAGTTTTAGGAAATACGCAATTTTGCGAATATAGCAGGAAAACATAATTTTCTGTTTTAGTGGCAAATCTCTGGCGGGAAAACTTGATTTTCTGGTTTGGCAGGAAATCTCAATGGGCTTATTTGCTAAATAACCAAAAAAATAAGGGAAATTAGATTTTTAGAAAGAAAGTAGAGAGAGATAGGAAGAGAAAGTAGGAGAGAGGGGGTGTTTTTAGTTACTTAATGAATTTTGGTTTTTGTTGTGTATAGTGGATGCAATTTCCCAATCTCAATTTGGGTTTTGGCTGAAAAAATCGATTTTGTGATTTTGGCGGAAAAACCTTATTTTCGATTTTGGTGGGAAAAAAATGTTATTTTTGGTTTTGGCGGAAAAACTCAATTTTCAGTTTTGGCGAAAAAAATTATTTTTTGAAAAACAACTCAATTTTTGGTTTTGGCGGAAAAATCCATTTTGGTTTTTCGCGAAAACTCGTTTTTTGATTTTGGCATGAAAACTTGATATTTTTGGTTTTGGTTCAGTTTTTTGGTTTTGGCAGGAATTTTTTTTTGCGGAAAACTCGATTTTTCGATTTTAGCGGAAAAACTCGATTTATTGGTTTTCGTGAGAAAACTAAATTTTTGGTTTAGGCGGGAAACTTGATTTTCAGTTTTGGCTGGAAAAAACTATTTTGCGGCTTTGGCGGAAAAACTTGACTTTTCGGTTTTAGAAGAAATATTCCATTTTCAGTTTTGGCGTAAGAAATTGATTTTTGGTTTTGGTGGGAAAACTTGATTTTGTAATATTGGCAATAAAACTCAATTTATTGGTTTTGACGGGAAAATCGAATTTCAATTTAGGAGGAAATACTCAATTTTTTTTGTTTTGGTGGGAAACTCAATCTTCGGTTTAGAGAGAAAACTATATATTTTAGTTTTAACAGGGAAACTCAATTTTATGGTTTTGGCAGGAAACACACAATTTACTGTTTTGGCAAAAAACTCAATTTTTAGTTTTAGCGGAAAAACTTGATTTTGTGATTTTGACGGGAACATTCAATTTTTTTGATTTTGGTAAAAAAACTCGATTTTACGGTTTTGGAGGGAAAGCTCAATTTTTAGTTTTCGGAAAAAACTCCATTTTTTGTTTTGACGAGAAAAATTGATTTTCGGTTTGGTGGAAAACTTTATATTGCATAATCAAACATATTTTAAATTTCAATATATAATTAAATATTTTGTGAGATAAAATAAATGGACTAAATTTAAGTTACATAAAAATCATAAATGGGTTATGCGGATTCTTAATTTATTTTAGCCAAAATCTCATTTAATAAAAGGGTCTTAAGAAGGTTGCCAATTTAAAACCCAATAAGCTAAATGGATCAAAATGGCATTTATTTATTTATTTTAAAACCCCATTAAAACCTATGTAACCCAATATAACATCCCTATGAGCATTTCATATAGTTAACTTTATTCTTTTCTTCAAATATAAAGTTCTTCAAAAAATAAAGTAACATGTTCTCCAATGGTTTTCTTCATTTTTTTCTTCAGAAAAGAATATTATAGGCATATTCTATCGTCACTTTATAATTAATTATTATTAACAGCTTATACTTTTTTAAGTTTACTAATTTAACCCATTATTTTTAATAGTAATTATTATTTTTTATAAGTTAAACATTATTATATGATACAATTATTACACATAAAATAAATAATAAATAAAAATATTATATTTTATAAAAACCTCTTAAATACATACATCTCTTAAGTTATTTACCAAAACATTTCAAAACTAAAAAATGAGCTTATGTTATTTTAAATTCTACCAAATCGACATAAAATTCTCCAAAATTAATATTGTCATGCTTTTCATTATTGGCATCTAATTAAATGAGAATAATAATATAAACTTTGAAAGTATTTGGGTTAAATCAATACTTATAATTTATTTATGTGCAAAACAACAAAAAGTTAAAGTTAAGGATTACCTTGTAGATTAAAAAGTTCATCTTCTAAAAATGAAGAATTGGATAGTATTTTTAAAATTTGAAGAAATACTGTTCAATCCTTCAAAATTTGAAAAAATGAAGAAAAAAATGTAGTGCTTGGAGTAAAAAATGAAGTAAAAAGTGGAAAATGAAACACTATTGGATATGGTCTAACCAGTTCCCACACACTTGTTTTTGAAGAAGTCGCATATTTCCTGAAACCCATCTTTCATCTATGGTGCATTTGTTGTTCTTCTCAAGAGTATTTATTTCATACCTTATGCAATCCCAATTTTTCGCTGCATACACACACCACCCGCAAGTAAGTTCACTGCATTGGAGTACCATCTTCCCCGGTTCAGACTTCTTCACAATGTATATGAACTTGTTAGTCAGTGCGTAAAGTTACATATGAACCTTGAATGCTTCCCCTGTCGACAAAGGCTTGTCCCACGTACAGATGATATTTCGTATCCATGTTCTCTCTGTCTACAAAACATACATAATTGTTATGATTAGCAACCAATTTTTTTATTATCAGCTTATATTTTATTTTGCAGACACAAAAGTTTATATTTATTAAGTAACAATACCTATAATCTCGGAGGCGTCATCATCCGGAAAAACATCTGGTAATGTCCATGCTTGGGTTCCAGAACCTGCACCTACTTGCTAAGAAACGCTTAAGTCTCTAGCATTTTCCCTTTCTCTTTATCAGCTAATATCTTCCTTACCGCAACTTATTCAGCTGGAGCCGCTAACATTTTATTTAGTTGATCAATTAATAAAAATCGCGAACAACAAAATCTTATAATTTTCCTTGTTACCTATGGCAAGTGAAAGATTTTTTTGCTGTGGAGTTACTCAGGCACCTCCTCAAGTCGTATCTGGCTTCTAGTAAGACATAACATTGTCCTACGAATCTCTTCCATTTCTTCAGAAGTGCAGATATTCATCAATAAATCCTCGCTTGCTTCAATCCATCCCCTATCTCGGATACCTTAAATGTTAGTCACTAAAGTTTTTATTAGACACCAACAATACATAGTGTCGTAAATATTTACCTCGCCAAGGTTTTGGGGCCACCACCTCTGCACCATCCTCTCCCTCACCATACTCATCTTTTCTGATTGTTTTGTATTGGCCGACATCTTCTTTTCCAAACGTCACGCAGTTTTGCATCCCCACACAATCCAACTTCACTTCCATAAAGAACTCCACATCGCCATCCTCAAGTATATCTACAAGAGCTGTTGTGTAATCTCATGAGGCTTTCGTCCTATATGGAAAGTCGAATATAAGAACCAAAAGTTTGATTTGGATGAGTCTATACTTCTCCCTTACAAGTTTCATTACCTCCTCGTATGTCTCATTCTCCTTCAACGCCACATCATATTTCACATGTGTGTGCTCAACAACGAACCTCCAAGCACCAGGTGCTAGCCTTTACCAATCACTCACCACAATTTTCTCAAGATGGCCCATTACTAAAACTTGAAGCAAACTGTATGCCATGTTTAAACTGCAAATAAATGATAAATTATACATCAGATTGTAGAACTACTATCAAAATATCAACAAAAAAAATATGAAACTAACTATTTCACAAATCTCCTCTAAATTCTCTTGTTTTATATTTCAGAGCTTATCTTTTCTTATGAACCACATCTTCTACAGATTTCCTTCACTTATCTTCTCTGTAAGAGATAATGAACACTATAAACTGAGTTCTAACCTCCAAACTCTCTATCACCGTTTTCGTTTTCACTTCTCTTCTCCGAGAAATATCTTATCCACTGCTAAGCATATATATTCAACTATATTGAAAGATAATGATTCACCACTTGCCTACACGTGGAAACACTTGTCTCCTCCTTATCAAATGTGTCATCACTTTCAGATTACACATGTCTTTATAAAAAAATTATATGAGTCATAGTTGTATTACTATAAATAAAGAGTGTCTCATGTCAGATATAATATATGAAGTACAAGAAATAAAAATCACTCACTCTCTTTCCCTCGGTGGTTTCTACACACACAAAAGACTTTAGCAATTATTACTCTCTCTCTCTCTCTCTCTCTCTCTCTCTCTCTCTCTCTCTCTCTCTCTCTCTCTCTCTCTCTCTCTCTCTCTCCTCTCTCTCTCTCTCTCTCTCTCTCTCTCTCTCTCTCTCTCTCTCTCTCTCTCTCTCTCTCTCTCTCTCTCTCTCTCTCTCTCTCTCTCTCTCTCTCTCTCTCTCTCTCTCTCTCTCTCTCTCTCTCTCTCTCTCTCTCTCTCTCTCTCTCTCTCTCTCTCTCTCTCTCTCTCTCTCTCTCTCTCTCTCTCTCTCTCTCTCTCTTTGAAAACAAATCAAAACAAATAATATAACCTTATACACAATCGTTATCAGCACGAAGCTCTGATCTTATATCAAACGAAATTATACTAGAGAGGTAAGGTTGAATTTATGTTTTCAATAATTTAAATAGTTTTAATTTTATTATTGCTCCGGAGTAAGAGGCTAGGCCTTCTCCGTTTATTTTTCGGGATGATAGGCGTTGTCTTTCTCGATTGATTGTTAAGATATGCTATGCCTTCACGATCAGAGAAACACGTGGTAGGCTTTGCCTCCATAAATAAAAATAAAAGTTCAACATGAAAGGCTATGTCTCCTCAGACCTTGAATAAAAAGAAAATGTTAAAATAGTAGACTATGCCTCCTCAGACTTTAAAAAAATGATCAATATAGAAGACTACGTCTGCTCGGATCATGTGAAAGGATAAGCCTCTGATTTTATTTATACTCTTTAAATTTTTGCAATTTAATTTTATGCTTTTAATTTTTGCCTTTATTTTATGCCTTTAAATTTTCCTTTAAATTATGCATTTAAATTCACATATTTATTATATTTTATATGCTATTCTATAAATATAGTTATCATGTCAAATTTGACAATGCTCGAAATAAAAGCCCTTCATATTATGGGAAATAATTATATGACATGGGCAGTGGGTGCAAAGATGCACCTGAAGGAAACATGATTTTAGAAACCTCTGTTACTTTGAAACAGTATCGGATGAGAAAAAGCCTAAAGCCATGATATTTTTATGACACAAAATACATGATGGTTTAGAATATGAGTATATTGCAAAAGAGGATCTTGGGGACCTCTGGCAATCATTAAAAAGGAGGTTCGATCACCTGAAATATGTGATCTTATCGAAAGCTAAACACAAGTGGATCCATCTCTGGTTCCAGGACTTAAAGTGTAAGTGAATATAATTCCGCGATGTTCGGAATTACATTTAGGATGATGTTATTTGGAGAGAAAATAAGTGATTATGATATGATTGAGAAAACTCTCTCCACGCTCCATTCTGGAAATGTAGTTTTGCAGCAACAGTACCGAGAAAATGGATTTACCAGTTACTCAGAGTTGATGCAAATCCTCCTTGTAGCAGAGCATAATAATCAACTCGTTACTTTAAACCATCATGCTCGTCCCACTAGATCTACTCCATTCCCTGAAATGAGTGTTGCATCATCCAGTTTTGATAATTGGAGAGAAAGAGGACGTGGACGTGATCTAATTCCTCGTCGTGGAAGAGGACGAGGAAGAAGATTCAGTCTGTATGATGAAAGAAATAATAAGGACTTCCACCAAAATGAAAGGGGCCGGAATGATAAAAGGAAAACGAAAAAATTTTGATACATATGTGGCATGAAAAATCATTGGGTACGTGGTTGTCGTACGCCAAAACACTTAGGCGATCTGTATAGAGAATCTCAAAAAGAGAAAGAGGAAGGAATGGAAACAAACTTCATATCTGATGAACCTTGGTCATCCTTTCATGGTTTAAATGATGATACTCATCTCGACGTATCACATTTTCTGATTGATTTAGAGAGAATCGATGAGTGAGTGATATAAGATTGATGTGATATAAGTTTACTGTATTATATTATCTATATCTATCATTGTAAGATATATGTTATGTTTCACGCTTAATGTTTACGTTAATACATGTTTTATGAATATTTTAAATCCAGATAAGACCAGATTTTGAGACTATAGATGGAGATATGTGTTTGGTAGTTAGTGCGTCAACGCACATGATCATTAAAATAAGAAATATTTCTCCAGTCTCAAAAAAAAAAATTATGCTGGAAGCGTAAGTACAATATCTGGTAGTGCAAAGATTATTAAGGGCACTGGAAGAGTCAGTTTTTCAAAGCCAAGGAGGTCAAAATTAATAATTAGTAATACATTATTGTCCCCCGGGTCTCATAGAAATTTGTTAAGTTTTAAGGATATCCATAGAAATGGATATCATATTGAGACAATGAGGAAAGATGGCATTGAGTATCTTTGCATTATATCCGAGAGGAGACATATATTGGAAGAGTTAAGAATGTTATCCTCTGCACTATATTGTACGAAATAAACATGACTGAGTCTTATGCTACAGTAAACCTGAAGTTTACTAATAGTTTTAAAGTTTGGCATGAGAGACTAGGACTTCATGGTTCAGTCATGATGAGAAAAATTGTGCAAAATTTGAATGGTCATCCGTTGAAAAACGGGAGAATTTTGCAAACAGGCGAGCTTACATACAATGCATGTTCTCAAGGAAAACTTATAACTCGGCCATGACCAACAAAATTTGGGCATGCATCATCAATATTTTGGAAAGAATTCATGGTGATATATGTGGGCCAATCCACCCACCATGCGGACCATTTAAGTATTTAAAAAATTAACTAAACTTATTAGTTTTTACATAATCAATGTAGTTATATTTGAGAGAATTTTTGAGGATTGTTGTAATTTTTATGCCATACATTTTTTTGTTATTTTTGGACTACTTTTAATTAGTTTAGCTAGTTTAGGTAATTTTAACTAGCTCTTATCGGATTTTTGAATAATCTGTATTCTTTTCAGTTTTTTTTGGTTAAACTTTAATAGGTTTTTTAAAGAATTTTGGTGATTCTGGATATTCAAACCGAATATGACCTAAAACACCATCGTCCTATTAAGGTGTAATGGAGTTGTCCTTATGACTACTCCCCATAGATTGTACATGTGTTCCATTCAGTGACAGTTGAAGTTGTGCCTCTTGACATAGAATTGATTATGTTGCCGCTAAATTTAAGTATTTATGGGATTCATCTTCTTCATTTGAATTGTAAGCTTTTTGAAATCAACCCCTTATTTAAAAAGCTAAACTAAACCATAATGGCAACTTTGGATCTTCAAGTGAACCTCGACATAGAAAAGAAGCTTCTGGTGTATAAAACATATGTCACCTTTTTGAAGGTATATTCTTGGAAAATACGTTGCATACCAAAGATTAGGCATTTTTATGGCAAATATTCTTAGAATGTCTATTGGTACAGAAAAATCTATGAGCGAGAGGGATATAAGGAGAGACACAGTGTGCAAGATGTGGAGCAGAAAAGGAATCAATACATCATGTTGTTTAATGCCCTCCGTCTCTCCAAGTATAGGTGCTCTCACATATTGAATCCAATCCAGCCGTTTTTTTCTTCTTAATAGATTTTTTTTTTAAATGGATCACTTGCTTTGGAGGGTACCACTCATGGGTAACCATCAATTTGCATGGATACTGTAGTACAGTTGCAAAGGTTGAAACAACAAGATCTTAAACAACATAGATACTGAACCTAGAAATACTCTAGCTAGCAGAAACTGAATCAATACTTTGGGTTGAGGCGCATACATCAATATCACAACGGATAACCCAATCTAGGGAGGTGGAGTCGTTAACAATACCTCAAATAGCGGGACAGTGGTGCTTTAGGGATGGATCATGGAAATCTCAGGATAGTTTTTCGGGACAAGGATGGTATAGTACTTTAGGGAGGTGGAGTCGTTAACATTATCTCTAATACCAAGACGATGGTGCTTTACGAATGGATCATTGAAAGCTCAAGATAGTTACTCGGGACAATGATGGTATAGTATTTTAAAAGGTTCTAATGGGCTGATGGGGGCAAGGAACACGAGAGCCAACATTTTACCCCCTACATTCGGAATTAGAGGCCCTCATCTGGACAATGGAAAGCATGAGGAATTTAAGACATTTTCATGTAACGTTTGCAACAGATTGTTCCAATTGGGGAAGATGGTTTTGAAACCACTACTAGAATGGCCTGCCTTTGCAATTTATTTGGAAGATATTCAGCTTCTGAAAGAGAGTTTCAATCACTTAGATTTCATCCACAAACCCCGAATAAAGAATACAAGGGCGGATAATCTGGCACACAGTGCTCGGAAACAATTAATTTTGGTCGTTTATTTTGTACCAGCGCCTGTCGAAGCTGATAATGTCATTGGCAATCGTAAGAGGAAAAAGAAATTGACTAATCTTGAAAAAGAGTTAATTTTCAAAGCTTTGTGGCAAAGGAGTTCACACGGAAAATTGATAGGGAATGCCTCACAAGAGGTATCAGAAATGTTTTCGATTCATGTTCGAACTGCTCTAAGGATATGGAAACATGCTAAAGAGCATCCTGCTGCGTACATCCATTTGTGCGTGTAAAATTAAATCATTACAAATATTGAATAAAACCTTGGAGATTTCCTATGAAGAACATATTTTACTATATCATTAATTTTCATGCTTTAGTAAAAAAAAAAAAAAAAATAGATAAACAAGCATATTGATTTTGTTTTCTATGTTGAACCTTTGTTGTGTGCTCCATGAACCAGTTTTTGTAATATGTATAATATCGTACATGTTAATCAAAATTTTTTGTGTTTTCTTTTAAAGATACATATCTCGTATGATAGACTAAGCAGAACATTGAAAATGTGATGGTTTTCTGTTGCATTAGCTAATCTAAAATGGAAATGATAATAGGATCATAGTCTTTTGCTATTTGTCAATTTTTATGTAATTAGTTTTTACATAATATCTATTATTTTTTACATAACCAATGTAGTTATATTTTAGAGAACTTTTGAATATTGTAGTATTTTTTATTCCATACTTTTTTTTGGACTACTTTTAATTACTTTAGGGAATTTTTTACTAGATTATATCGAATTTTTGAATAATCTATATACTTTTCAGTATTTTTGGTTAAAGTTCAGTAGGTTTTTTAAATATTTTTGGTGATTTTGGATATTCAAACCGAATGTGACCTGAAAATCAGAAATTTGAATAGAATTTATGAATATGGTATCGAATATCCAACTAAGCGAGATATTCAGCTCATACAGATTAAACATGGTCTCTTTCATCCTGATTCTTGTTCCAATCAAACTTGCATTGTCTTGTATCACTTCTTTATCAGCTCTCTCGCCTTCAGCATCTTTGCTGATATATGCAACATCATAGCCATGTGTTCCGTTGTTAAAGAAAACGTGGAGATGGTGGTTGGTGGAGACTTCTCGTTTAGTGACAGAACATCTATTGCTTCTACCGTTGGTGGTTTACCGTTCGCTGGAGGAGTTGTTGTGTGTGTTTTTTGAAGGTTTTGCAATGACGTTGGCCCTTGAAGTTCCCATGAGGGAGAGAGAATCTTTCCATCAACCAAACACATCAACCGAAAGTATAGCTGGTTTACATGAATCTATGTGTTGTATGGTCACTTAATTGGGGTGTCAATAGTAATGGTGACAACATAATTTTGGTTAATTCCCGCGAAAGCATGATTGGTTCTATTTATATATTTACTTGGACATACATAAATCATGTACCTCGTTAGACACCCTAAACACAAGTATATAGTCGGTATACTACTCTCTCTATTTCATTTTAACTATCACTTTAGATTTTTTTACACTGATTAAAAAAAATTATTTTCTTAAATATTCTATATAAAAACATAATTACCTATACATTTAATCATATTTCAACCAATAGAAAAACAAAGTACAATATAAAGTTAATAAATTTTGCTTCAAAAATCGAAAACAACATTTATTTTGTAACAAAAAAAATTCTACACCAACACTTAATATAAAACGTAGGGAGTATAAGTCTATAACCAATTGTTTTAAAGAATGCATTTTCGATTAAACTTATTTTAAGACAAGTGTATATTTAGGGGGTTCTCCCATATAATTTTGTTGATTAATATAATATGCAAAAATAATAAGCATTAAAATGCTATTTCGAATAATTTTTTCTGACTATTTTATCCTTTTGAAATATCAAATTACTATTTTGATAAATAGATTCAAGTTTCAAAAATAGCATAATTTTTTTTCTTAAAAATAGTGGGATATATTAGAAGAATATGTACAAAATGATATAGCCGATTAATGATTTATTAGGGTTAATGCTAAAAAATACACATAGAACATATGAAAATAGCAATTTCTAAAAGTAAAGTAACCATAAAATATACAACAAAATAATCCAAAGTTTATACGGAAATTAGTGGACTTAATTAAACTTTATAGATTTCCATCAGTTTTGAATTTTTGTACAAAAGTTTAGAACACATATCAATTTTCTAAAATTTACATTTTTATATAAATGTTGATGTGTTTTCCCTATAAAAATGTTGTTTCATTTGTTTTTGTTTGTTATTGACATAAATATATTCCATTGAAATTCTGATAACCAAATAGAGGATTCTATGTCAATAAAGACGAAATGAGGTGGTTGACTGTGAGCACTTCGTGCAACACTGTCTGCCTTTGTGTTTTGAGTCCGGGGAATGTGACAGATATGATACTTTACTTCAGTCACTAGATTCTTTCTAAGTATGTTGCAAAAGCATGCCATTCTACTGATTCTGGAATTATTTTGAAATATTACATGAAATTGCCTCAGATATTTCATATACTACATTGCCTAAATGAAAGCTTCCACTTCCGCGTAAAAGAGGAAAAGACTGCACTGTGTATTTCATGCCCCCCATCAAACCATCAAATCCCTCTAGTGTACTATATCAACTATTACTCGATAATAATTCATTATCCTTCCAACATCTATTTTTAAACACCATCGTCCTATTAAGGTGTAATAGAGTTGTCCTCATGACTACACCCCATATATTGTACTTGTGTTCCATTCAGTCACAGTTGACTTTGAGCCTCTTGACATAGAATTGATTATGTTGCCACTAAATTCAGGTATCTCTTGGATTCATATTCTTCATTTGAATTGTATGCTTTTTGACATCAACCACTTAGTTAACTATAATGGCAACGTTGGATCTTCAAGTGAACCTCGACATAGAAAAGACGCTTCTGGTGTATAAACCAAATGTCACCTTTTTGAAGGTATATTCTTGGAAAATACGTTGCATACCAAAGATTAAGCATTTTTATGGCAAATAGTCTTAGAATATCTATTGGTAAAGAAAAATCTATGAGAAAAAGGGATATAAGGAGAGACACAGTGTGCACGATGTGCACCAGAAAAGGAATCAACAAATCATGTTGTTTAATGCCCTTCGTCTCTCCAAGTATAGCCGCTCTCAAAGATCCTATCGAATCCAGCCATTTTTTCTTCTTAAACATTTTTTTTTAAATGGATCTCTTGTTTTGGAGAGTACCACACATGGATAACACATCAGTTTGCATGGATACTATAGTATAGTTGGAAAGGTCAAAACAAAAATATTTTAAACAACATATATACTAACCCTAGAAATACTCTAGCTAGCAGAAACTGAATCAATACTTTGGGTTAAGGCACATACATTAATATCACAATGGATCACCCAATCTAGGGAGGTGGAGTCGTCAACAATACCTCAAATAGCGGGACAGTGGTGCTTTTAGGGATGGATCATGGAAATCTCAGGATAGTTTGTCGGGAAAATGATGGTACAGTACTTTAGGGAGGTGGAGTCGTTAACATTATATTTAATACCAAGACGATGGTGCTTTACGAATGGATCATCGAAATCTCAAGATAGTTACTCGGGACAATGATGGTATAGTATTTTAAAAGGTTTTGATGGGCTGATGGGGGAAAGGAACACGAGAGCCAACATTTCACCCCTCCATTCGGAATTAGAGGCCCTCATATGGACAATGGAAAACATGAGGAATTTAAGACATTTTCATGTAACGTTTGCAACAGATTGTTCCAATTGGGGAAGATGGTTTCAAAACCACTAGAATGGTCTGCCTTTGCAATTTATTTGGAAGATATTCAGCTTCTGAAAGAGAGTTTCAATCACTTAGATTTCATCCAAAACCCCGAACAAAGAATACAAGGGCGGATAATCTGGCATGCTCGAAAACAATCGATTTCGGTCGTTTATATAGACACATAGTTACCAATGTTGTTTGCAGAATTTGAATTAAGCATGTATGTTGATGACAAATAAAATTATAATGGCGACATAAAGACTGCAAATATTCATATTAATCTCAGTAAAGCTTATAATCAACATATAAGCAACATGTGTCGTAAATTTCTAATATTAAAGATGGTCAATCTCAACGAAATATTTGATATGTTAAACTTATAAAATAAGATTCAAGAAGATATAATGAAAATATGGTATCAAGGTTGGATGATACTAACAAGTTAGATATCCATATATTACTTAAGATTTCTATAATATGTCATTTTAAGTTAATTTTGAATAATGAAGACAGCACTAGCTAGGTTTGAATGATAGTATTAACAATGTCAAATGATATTTTCTGTTTTAATTAGTATAAAAGTGTTTTTACAATAAGAATATTTAAAATTTTATTATTCATTTATCTGTAAAACTAAATGAAATACTCAGCAGTCATTAATATTTTTGATGTAGAATGAACGTTATTCATGTTTATCATTATTCTTATGTATTCCCTTTATTAATCTATTATCTAACTCCAATTTAAAAAAAAAAAATTAGACTAAATTTGACCCAAAAAAAATAAATAAATGTGCCCCGTAGACTAAATTTCTACCATTGACTATGGTGTCATAAATGTTTTGTGTCTTAGCCTTTGGAATTAAATGCTATGTAGGAAATATTTTAAATACCTTTCTGTGATATTCTTTATTAAGAAAAAATAGAGAGGAGTCAAAAGTTTCACCTTCATATATATAAATACTACATGGATTCTGAGTAAATCATCCATAGATTTGAACTCCATACAATAAAAATAATTCGTTTGATTTAGATAACATTGCAATGACGAGTGATGCATCATCCTCAAAACATTATGTTGTCATAGATTTGAACTCAAGCCCACCCCTAGAAGACCCTGAACAAAATGTTAATTACTTGGTTGAAGATCAAGGTGTAAAATAAATGATAATATTTATTTAATAAATCTAATATACAACGAAATATGTTATAATGACAATTTTCATATTCTAATTATTTATCTATAAATATATGTTTCCAGTACTTTAACCTAATATCTCAATCCAACAAATAAATTTACGTAAATAGTTTCATTTATAAGACTAGTGAATAAAAACATGCATATAGGAATATTGTATATATCTATTGACCCTTTTTAGATTGTTACATGGGACACTCGTAGGAACGAGTACACTATAATGCGTTGGATTATAATAGTAGAAAGTCATTTTTTTAATTTGGGTTTACCTATCTTGTACCAGCGCAGTCGAAGTTGGTTATGTATTCGATTTGAACTCAAGCCCACCCATGGATGATTATGAACAAAATATTGATCATTTGGTTGAAGATCTAGGTAAACTAAATCAAAATATTTATTTAATAAATCTAAGATGTAATGAATCTGTCATAATGGTAATTTTCATAATCTAAACACTGTCTGCCTTTGTGTTTTGAGTCCGGGGAACGTGACAGATATGAAACTTTCCCTCAGTCGGTAGATTTTTTCTAAGTAAGTTGCAAACTCATTCCATTCTTCTGATTATGAAATTGTGTTGAATAATGCATTACAAACATTACATGAAATTGCCTTAGATATTTCATATACTACATTGTCCAAATGAAAGCTTCCACTTCCGCGTGAAAGGGGGAAAGACTGCATTGTGTATTTCGTGTCTCCATCAAATGTCTATAGTGTACTACATCAACCATTACTCGATAATAATTCTTTATCCTTCCAATATCTATCTGTAAAACGCCATCATCCTATTAAGGTTTAATAGAGTTGTCTGCATGACTAGGCCCCATAGATTGTACATGTGTTTCATTCAGTGACAGTTTAAGTTGAGCCTCTTGACATAGAATTGATTATGTTGGCACTTTTGAAGATATCGAGGCAATGTATTGTATGCCTCATCCGCATTTCTGCGGCCATGGTCCATTGCAATCTCCCTTGATTTCCAAACCTTCAAGTATGTTATTGGAACATTGTGTTATGACCTCATCATCTCTCGCAAAGCCTCTGGTCGTGGCCACTACCAGTCTAAGGATGTTAAAATGGTAAATTCCACACCATCTAAACCCACCCTGTCTAAGACCCACCTCATTTAAACCCATTTAGACCCCTAAATTTTGCACTAACCCATTTAAGACCCCTTTTCAACTATTATTGATTTTAAAAAAACAAAAAAAAATGTACTAATTCTTTTTGTAAAACGATTTTGCATAAATATTTTTTTTATTTTAACTTTCTGAACTCTAACCAATTTAAACTAAAAAAGGTAGATTTTGCAGTTCTTGCGCGAAGACTCAATTTTGCAGTTTTAGCGGGAAAATTAAATTTTGCGAATTTAGCAGGAAAAACATAATTTTCTTTTTTACAAGTAAACCGCATAAGGAAAAAACTCGATTTCTGGTTTTGGCGGGAAAACTTAAATTTGAGTTTTTGTCTGAAAAACTCGATTTTGTGGTTTTGGCGGGAAAACTTGATTATCAGTTTTGGTGGAAATATGCTATTTTTGGTTTTACGGAAAAAAATCAAGTTTCAGTTTTGGATAAAAAATCATTTTTTTCGCAAAAGCACTCAATTTTGGTTTTGCCAGAAAATTCCATTTTCGGTTGTTTACGCGAAAACTCATTTTTTATTTTGGTAAGAAAACTCGATCTTTTCGGTTTTGAGGGAAAACTCAATTTTTTTTTTATTTTGGTGGGAAACTCAATTTTTTTTTAGTTTTGGTGGGAAAACTCAATTTTTTAGTTTTTTTCAGAAAAATCAATTTTGTGGTTTTGGCGGGAAAAATCGATGGCTTTGGTGGGAAAAATAATTTTCAGTTTAGGCGGGAAACTCGATTTTCCGGTTTTGGGTGGAAACTGTTATTTTTCTGTTTTGACAGAAAAACTTGATTTTTGGTTTTAGCGGGAAACTCAAATTTAGTACTGGCGTGAAAAAAATTATTTAAGGGTTTTGGTGGGAAAAATTGATTTTACAAATTTGGCGGGAAAACTCGATTTTTTTGTTTGAATAGGAAAACTTGATTTTCAATTTTGGAGGAAATACAAAATATTTCATTTTAGTGGGAAACTCAATTATCAGTTTAGCGAGAACACTCTATATTTCATTTGTAACGGAAAACTCATTTTTATGGTTTGACAAGAAACACAAAAATTTCAGTTTTTGTGTAAAAATTCAATTTTCAGTTTTGGCGGGAACATTCAATTTTCGGCTTTGGCATAAAAACTCGATTTTATGGTTTTGGAGGTAAAGCTTGATTTTTAGTTAACGGAAAGAATCCATTTTTGGTTTTTACGAAAAAACTTAATTTTCAGTTCGGTGGAAAACTTTATATTGCATAATCGAACAAATTTAAATTTCAATGTAGTTAAATATTGTGTGAGATAAAATAAATTGATTAAATTTAAGTTACAGAAAAATCATAAATGGGTTAAGCGAATCCCTATTTATTTTAGCCAAAACCCCATTTAAAAAATGGGTCTTAAGACGATTGCTCATTTAAAACCCAATAAGCTAAATGGATCTAAATGACATTTATTTATTTAAAAAACCCATTGAAACCTGTGAAACCCAGTATAACATCCCTAAGAGTATCTTCAATGGTTAGCTTCATTTTTTTCTTCAAAATACAAACTTCTTCAAAAAATGAAGTAATATGTTCTCTAATTGTTTGTTTCATTTTTTTCTTCAAAAAAGAATACTATATGTATATTCAATCGCCACTTTATAATTAACTATTAATAACACCTTATAATTTTCTAAATTTATTAATTTAAGCCCTTATTTTTTTAATAGTAATTATTATTTTTTATAAGTTAAACATCATTATGTGATACAATTATTTCACATAACAAAAACAATAAATAAAAATATTAGATCTAAAAAAACCACTAAAATACATACATCTCTTAAGTGATTTACCAAAACATTTCATAACGAAAAAAATGAGCTTCTTGTATTTTAAATTCTTCCAAATCGACATAGAATTCTCCAAAATTAATATTTTCATGCTTTTCATTATTATCATCTAATTAAATGAAAATAATAATATAAACTTTGAAAGTAATTGGGTAACATCAACACCTATATTTTATTTAAGTACAAATAACAAAAAATTACAGTTACGGATTACCTTGTAGATTAAAAGGTTCATCTTCAAAAAATGAAGAACTAGACAGTATTTTTTAAATTTGTAGAAATACTGTTCAATTTTTCAAAATTTGAAGAAATGAAAAAAAAAGTGCTTGAAGCAAAAAAATGAAGCACTATTGGAGATGGTCTAACCAGTTCTCACGTACTTCCTTCTCATAGTGTCTCCTACATTTGAAAAAGTCGCATATTTCCTAGAACCCCATCTTTTATCTATGGTGCATCTGTTGTTCTTCTCAGGAGTATTTATCTCATACCTCGTGCGTAAAGTGACATATGAACCTTGAATGCCTCCATGTCGACAAAGGCTTTTCCCATGTACAGATGATCTTTCTTATTCATGTCCTCTTTGTCTACAAAACATATATAATTGTTATGATTAGTAACCAATTTTTTTATTATCAACTAATATTTTATTTTGCAGACACAAAAGTTTACATTTATTGAGTAACGGTACCAATAATCTCGGATGCATCATCATCCGGAAAAACATCTAGTAATGTCCATGCTTGGGTTCCAAAACATGCACCTACTTCCAAGTTAAGAAACGCTTAGAGCAGCATTAACGGTAAAAACTTTGAGGAATTCTAAAAGAAATATAATAATATTCTAATAACAAGATTGTATATTTATTTTTTTAGAAAATGTTGAAGAGTTAACAAAATGACATTTGTCATTTTATTATCTCAACCGGTTCTTAAAAGTTCAGTTCTCAAAACTTTTACTCTTTCTCTCTCATATTATTCAGATTTTTTCTTTTTTCTTTAGTTTGAGAACTCCCACTACAAACTAACATTGGAGGTGCTCTTAAGTCTCTAGCATTTTCCCTTTCTCTTTATCAGCTAATTTCTTCCTTACCGCAACTTATTCAGCTGGAGCCACTGACATTTTGTTTAGTTGATCAATTAATAAAAATCGCGAACAACAAAATCTTATAATTTTCCTTGTTACCTATGACAAGTGTAAGATTTGTCTGATGTGGAGTTTCTCAGGCACCTCCTCAAGTCGTATCTGGATTCTAGTAAGACATAGCGATGTCCTACGAATCTCTTCCATTTCGTCAGCAGTGCTGATATTCATCAATACATCCTCGCTTGCTTCAATCCATCCCCTATCTCGGATACCTTCAATGTTAGTCACTAAAGTTTTCGTTAGACACCAACAATACATAGTGTCGTAAATTTTTACCTCGCCAAGGTATTGGGGCCACTACCTCTGCACCATCCTCTCCCTCACCATACTCCTCTTTTATGGTTGTTTTGTAGGTCGACATCTTCTTTTCGAAACGTCACGCAGATTTGCATCCCCACACAATCCAACCTCACTGCCATAAGGAGCTCCATATCTCCATCCTCATGTATATCTAGGAGAGCTGTTGTGTAATCTTATAAGGCTTTCGTCCTGTCTGGAAAGTCGAATATAAGAACCATAGGTTCGGTTTGCATGAGTCTAAACTTCTCCCTTGCAAGATTCATTAGCTCCTCGTATGTCTCATTCTCCTTCAACGGCACATCATATTTCACATGTGTGTGCTCAACAACGAACCTCCTCGTATGTCTCATTCTCCTTCAACGCCACATCATATTTCTCATGTGTGTGCCTTTACCAATCACCCACCACAAGTTTCACAAGATGACCCATTACTAAAACTTGAAGCAAATTGTATGTCCTTGTTAAACTGCAAATAATGATAGATTATACATTAGATTGTAGAACTACTATAAAAAAATCAACAAAAAAAAAATGAAACTAACTATTTAACAAATCTCCTCTAAAATCTTGTGTTGTATAATTCAGAGATTTTGTTTTCTTATGAACCACATCTTCTACAGATCTCCTTCGCTTACATTCTCTCTAAGAGATAACGAACAAAATAACTGAGTTCTCACCTCCAAACTCTCTATCACCATTTTTGGTTTTCACTTCTCTTCTCTGAGAAATATCTTATCCACTGCTAAGCATATATATTCAACTATATTGAAAGATAATGATTCTCCACTTGCCTACACGTGGAAACACTTGTCTCCTCCTTATCAAATTTGTCATCACTTTCAGATTACACATGTCTCTATAAAAAATTTATATGAGTCATAATTGTATTACTACAAATAAAGAGTGTCTCATGTCATATATAATATATGAAGTATAAGAAATAAAAATCACTCACTCTCTTTCCCTCGGTGGTTGGTGGTTTCTACACACACAAAAGACTTAGCAATTATTATTCCCTTTCTCACAAGTCACATCATCTCTCTCTCTCTCTCTCTCTCTCTCTCTCTCTCTCTCTCTCTCTCTCTCTCTCTCTCTCTCTCTCTCTCTCTCTCTCTCTCTCTCTCTCTCTCTCTCTCTCTCTCTCTCTCTCTCTCTCTCTCTCTCTCTCTCTCTCTCTCTCTCTCTCTCTCTCTCTCTCTCTCTCTCTCTCTCTCTCTCTCTCTCTCTCTCTCTCCCTCCCTCCTTGACAACAAGACCAATATCAAAATAAATAATATAACCTTAAACACAATATGTTATCAGCACGAAGCTCTGATCTTATACCAAACGAAGATATAATAGCGAGGTAAGGTTTAATTTATGTTTTCAATAATTTTAATTTTATTATTGTTCTGGAGTAAGAGGCTAGGCCTTCTCCGTTTATTTTTCGGCATGATAGGCGTTGCCTTCCTCGACAGATTGTTAAGATAGGCTATGCCTTCACGATCAGAGAAACCTGTGGTAGGCTTTGCCTCCATGAATAAAAAGAAAAAGTCAACATGGAATACTATGTCTCCTCAGACCTTGAATAAAAACAAAAGGTTAAAATGGTAGACTATGTCTCCTTAGACTTTGAAAAAATGATCTATATGGAAGACTATATCTCCTCAGATCATGTGGAAGGCTACTCCTCCGATTTTATTTATGCTCTTTAAATTTTTGCAATTTAAGTTTATGCTTTTAATATTTGCCTTTATTTTCTGCTTTAATTTTTTCCTTTAAATTATGCATTTAAATTCACGTATTTATTATATTTTATATGCTATTCTCGAATTTCATAAAGCTCGAAATAATTTTCCTTGATATTACGGGAAATAATTATATGACATGGGCAGTGTGTGCAAAGATGCACTTGAGGAAACGGGCTTTTGGAAATCATTTCTCTCTCTCTCTCTCTCTCTCTCTCTCTCTCTCTCTCTCTCTCTCTCTCTCTCTCTCTCTCTCTCTCTCTCTCTCTCTCTCTCTCTCTCTCTCTCTCTCTCTCTCTCTCTCTCTCTCCCTCCTTGACAACAAGACCAATATCAAAATAAATAATATAACCTTAAACACAATATGTTATCAGCACGAAGCTCTGATCTTATACCAAACGAAGATATAATAGCGAGGTAAGGTTTAATTTATGTTTTCAATAATTTTAATTTTATTATTGTTCTGGAGTAAGAGGCTAGGCCTTCTCCGTTTATTTTTCGGCATGATAGGCGTTGCCTTCCTCGACAGATTGTTAAGATAGGCTATGCCTTCACGATCAGAGAAACCTGTGGTAGGCTTTGCCTCCATGAATAAAAAGAAAAAGTCAACATGGAATACTATGTCTCCTCAGACCTTGAATAAAAACAAAAGGTTAAAATGGTAGACTATGTCTCCTTAGACTTTGAAAAAATGATCTATATGGAAGACTATATCTCCTCAGATCATGTGGAAGGCTACTCCTCCGATTTTATTTATGCTCTTTAAATTTTTGCAATTTAAGTTTATGCTTTTAATATTTGCCTTTATTTTCTGCTTTAATTTTTTTCCTTTAAATTATGCATTTAAATTCACGTATTTATTATATTTTATATGCTATTCTCGAATTTCATAAAGCTCGAAATAATTTTCCTTGATATTACGGGAAATAATTATATGACATGGGCAGTGTGTGCAAAGATGCACCTGAGGAAACGGGCTTTTGGAAATCATTTAGTTCGAAAATGGTGTCGGATGAGAAAAAGAATAAAGTCATGATGTTTTTATGACACCACATACATGATGGTTTAGTAAATGAATATATTACAAAAGAGGATCATGGGGACCTCTGGCAATCATTAAAAAGAGGTTCGATCACCAGAAATATGTGATCTTATCGAAATCAAAACACGAGTGGATCCATCACAGGTTCCAGGACTACAAAAGTTTAAGTGAATATAATTTTGCGATGTTTGGAATTACATCTAGGATGATGTTATGTGAAGATAAAATAAGTGATTATGATATGATTGAGAAAACTCTCTCCACGTTCCATCCTAGAAATGTAGTCCTGCAACAACAGTACTGGACAAATGGATATACCCGTTACTCGTTGTTGATACAAGTCGTCCTTGTAGCAGGGCAGAATAATCAACTCGTGACATTAAACCATCATGCTCGTCCCACTGGATCTGCTCTATTCCTTGAAACGAATGTCGCATCATCCAGTTATGATAATTGGAGAGGATGAAGACATGGTGTGGTCTTTGTTGGATACAAGTGGGTATTCGTGAGAAATTAAATGAAAAAAAATGAAGTAACAAGATATGAAACCCGATTAGTTGCCCAAGGTTTTTCTCAGAGACTAGGAATTGATTTTGAGGAAACGTATTCCTCGGTAATTGATGCAATTACATTTAGCTTTTTGATGAGCCTAGCGGCATCTAATAAGCTTGAAATGCATCTTATGGACGTTGTGATTGCATATTTGTTTGGGTCATTGGATAATGATATATACATGGAACTCCCTCAAAAGATTGGAAATGCCAAAAGCATTAAAAGCAAAATCTAGAGAGATTTTTTCGGTCAAGTTACAGCGATCACTTTACGTATTAAAGCAATCCGGACGCATGTGATACAATCGTTTAAGTTAATATTTCTTGAGAATAGGATATGTGAATAATGCGATATGTCCATGCGTTTTTGTGAAAAAAATCGTCATTTGCCTTTGTGATCATTGTTGTATATGTTAATGACCTGAACATTATTGGAACATAAAAGGAGATTGATGATGCATGAAATCATATGAAACAAGAGTTCGAAATGAAAGATCTCGGCAAGACAATTTTTTGTCTTGGGCTCCAGATTGAGCATTTCCGAGAAGGAATATTTGTCCATCAATCAAATTATATGAAAAGGTTATTGAAGCGCGTTTATATGGACAAAGCGACTCCTTTGAGTACCCCCAATGGTAAATAGATCTCTCGATGTTGAGAGAGATCCTTTCAGACCCTGTGAATATAGCGAGGAAATATTAGGTCTTGAAGTACCTTATATGATCTCTATCGGTGTGATTTTTTATCTTGCAAAATGTACTAGACCTGATATTGCCTTTGCCACTAACTTACTAGAAAGATATATTTCTGCTCCTACTCACAAGTAATGGAATGGAATAAAGCATATATTCTGTTACCTTCAAGTTAAGTTGACTTAGGGTTAATTTATTTTAAAAAAACCGAGTTTCGTATGGTTGGTTTTACGGATGCAGGATACTTATCAGATCCTCATAAAGCACGGTCTCAAACCGGCTATGTTTTTACAATTGGTGGAACCACGATCTCTTGGGGTTCCCAGAAACAAAATTTGGTTGCAACTTTTCGAATCATGCAAAAAATATTTCATTTCACGAAGCATGTCGAGAATGTGTGTGGCTCAGGTCGAAGAGTCAACACATACAAGAAGCAATTGGAATAGCTGACAAGAAAGAGCCGAGAAAAATATTTGAACACGATTCAGCTTGTGTCGGTCAACTAAAAGAAGGTTATATAAAGAGCGACATAACAAAGCACATCCCTCCAAAATTTGACATCGATTATGTACAGTCATGCGACAATCCGGCTGATTTGTTCACAATGGCTTTTCCCACTAGAACATTTCGAAAACGCGACTATGGTATCGGAATGCGGCGTTTGCGTGACATATAAAGAAAAATCTATGTCCATTATTCTCATGAGAGATTACGTTAGTGTACTATTTTTTCCTCGTCATGGTTTTTATCCCATCTGATTTTTCATGATTAGGTTTTTAATGAGGCACAATTTTGCTACAGCTAATGACACTATGCAAGATATTTTGAAAGAGCGTCTTAATCTTTCAAGAGCGTCTACAAAAACTAGTATACTTCGGTATAACTAACTCGTCTTCGGTATAACTAACTCATCAGCTCAGCTCAATTTTTCACGAGCATGATCTCTATTTTGTAGGCTCATTTATTAAATGAGTTTATTGATCGAGCTTAAATTAAATCACGAGTTATATGAGCGAGCTGTAATGAACATGAGCCAGCTCATGAGCTTAGTCATTTTTATAGTTACAATTATATATATATATATATTATATTCTGTTTTGGATAACTTCTATTTTTATGTAAAAAGATAATTTCTATATTAATCATATTTACTTATTTTTAAATTTAAATGTAAAACGTACATAAGTAATATATAAATTAAACTTTTTAAAAATTATCTATAACTTTTTAGAGGAAAGAAAATAGAATTCTTTTTAAAAAAAAATAGAAATTATCATGTTTCAAAAGTATTTAACTCTTCTATATAAATATACCTTACCCTATTGTTGATTCTAAATTTGACATACGTGATACGTCTCTCTAAAGTCCCAACGATTATTGTAAGACTTTTTTAATGTCTTACCTCCCACGTATGTAAAGACTTTTATTCTTGTAAGTTCTAACAACTGGTTTCATATTTTTTTTAACAGATTTAATGGAACAGTGGGAATCAGATGCAGTGTATGAAGAACAAAATATGCTGAGTGACCATGAAGAATTCGATGTTCATATTTCAGATGGTGACGCTCCGTTACCTGAGGCAAATTCAGATGGAAAAAAAAAGAGGTCTCGAACGTCATCTGTGTGGAAACACTTCAAGTATGAACTGGATGGAGACAAAAAGAAGGCTACTTGCAACTACTGTTCGAGGTTATATGTGATGTCGCTGACCACAGGAACAACTCATCTAATGTGTCATCATAAATCATGTCCACGGGTGAACGTAGCAAATATGATGCTTGATGCCGACATGAAACTCCGAGGAAAGAAGATTGATCAGAAAATTATGAGGGAAAGATTTAGCAGAGTTATCATTAGACATGATCTTCCTTTTGCTGTTGTTGAGTATGAAGAATTGAAAGGTTTTCTAAAGTATTTGAATCCCGATTATATTCCATATACCAGAAACACTGCTGCTGCTGATGTTGTCAAAACTTGGAAGGCTGAGAAAGAGAAGTTGAAGATAAAGTTAGAAAAAATTCCTAGCAGAATTTGTTTGACTTCTGATTGTTGGACAGCAATTTCGGGAGAAGGATACATATCTTTGACGGCTCATTATGTAGATGAGAAAGGGACACTAAACAATAAGATTCTATCTTTTTGTGATATACTTCCTCCACATACGGGTCAGGCTTTGTCTACTAAAATTCATGAGTGCTTGAAGGATTGGGGAATAGAGAAAAAGGTTTTCACACTTACGGTAGATAATGCTACAACTAATGACACTATGCAAGATATTTTGAAAGAGCGTCTTAGTCTTGATCAGAACTTGGTGTGTGAAGGTGAATTTTTTCATGTGCGATGTTGTGCACATATCTTAAACCTCATTGTCCAAGATGGTTTAAAGGTCATTGGTGGTGCTTTGTCTAAAATAAGAGGCAGCGTGAAATATGTGAAAGGTGCAAGGTCTAGAGGAATTGCATTTGAGGGCTGTGTATTAGAAGAAGGTGGTGGTTCATTTACTTTGTCTTTGGATGTTCAAACTAGATGGAATTCAACTTATTTGATGCTTGAAAAAGCTTTGAAGTATCAACGGGCTTTTAATAGATTTAAAGTGGTTGATAAATCTTACCGGCATTGTCCATCGAATGATGAATGGAGCAAAGCAAAAAGCATATTGGAGATTTTGAAGCCTTTTTACAAGATTACAGTCTTAATGTCAGGTAGAAGTTATTCCACTTCTAACTTGTATTTTGGACATGTGTGGAAGATCGAGTGTTTGTTAAAAAAAACGAGTTTCATTCTGATAAAGATATCAGAGAAATGGCTTCAAAAATGAGAATCAAGTTCTCAAAATATTGGGATCAATACAGTGTCATTCTAGCGATGGGAGCAGTCCTTGACCGTAGAACAAAATTCAAACTTCTGAAGTGGTGTTATGAAGATCTTGATCCAAGTACTTGCAAAGAAAAGTTGGACCACATAGAGAAAAATCTTCGTTCACTCTTTCAAGATAACGTTATTAAATTTCCTACGGTGACTAGCTCTTCTAATGCTTCTTCTGCTACACGTGAGATTAATAAACAAGCAAGACAAGACTTAGATGTTTTGGATGTAAGTTTACTTACATAATTATTATTATATTATATATTATTTTGTTTAGTGACTTGCGGGTTTTACTTTTGAATGATGTAGGATTTGTTTGAACTAGATGATATGCAAGATATTCCGGAGGAAGAAAAATCTGTCTTAGATATATATCTGGATGAAGCAAAGTTAGAGATGAAAAATTATCCTAACATGTGCGTTTTGCAGTACTGGAAAGACAATGCCCATCGTTTTGGAGCTTTGACTTATATGGTTTATGACATACTAAGCATTCCTATAACTACGGTAGCATCTGAGTCATCTTTCAGTATTGGTTCTCGTGTTTTAAATAAATACCGAAGTCGTCTTCTTCCTAAACATGTCCAATCTTTACTTTGTACCCGATCTTGGTTGTTTGGTTTTATGACCGATGACAATGGTAATATATTTTCTATCTCAAATTATTTATTTATATTTGTTTATTATTTAAACATTAAATATTTATAAATTTTTTATTTTATTTTTATGATTTGGACAGATGAAGATTTTGAAGATGAATTGTCACAAGACTCTCACGAAGAATAAGGATTTTTGATTATTATTTTAGCTAAATTTATTTTTTAAGTGTTGGTTTTATTTAATATTTAATATTAATGTTTTGGATTTTTTAATATTTAAATTACAAATAATATTATAGAAGTTACTTACTAATTTATTTAATAATTATTTTTTATATTAGATCGTGAGCTAGCTCATTTAACTCATGATCTGAGTACGAGTTTACATATTAAAGCTCATATTATAAATGAGCTGAGCTGAGCTAGCTCACGAAAGATCCGAGCTCACTGTGAGCGAGCTCAGCTAGCTAGCTCATTTTGACACCCCTAGTTATAATGAAGAATACTGAGTTTGACTGAGTTAGTTATACTGAGTTTGACTGAGTTAGTTATACTGAGTTTGAACTAATTTAGTTATATCGAGTTATATTGAATTCAAATTTATTAACTGAAATTAAAAAAATACACAAAAAACAAATCTTTGGGAAATAGAACAAAAAGAACCCTAATTCATAGAAACCAAGAAAAAAAATCATACCAAACAAAAAAAAACTAAATCGAAGAGAAACCCATAATTACTCGTCAAATTAGGTTGAGTCGTCACCGGTTTGAACAAACCTAAAGCATCAACGGGAGAATAAATCACCATTGATACCGCTATCATTACCTTGGCCATAGTTTCATCATAGATCCAAGCAGAGTTGATGTTTACGTCATCTTATCCACCAAAAAAAAAAATTGTCTAGATATAGAATTATAGATCCATCGATATTGTATATTTTTCTGTGGTGAAGAAAGAAGGAGAAGAACTTTTATTATTTGATTGACGTGAAAGAAAATAGAAGAAACAGGAAAAAGAAAAAGAGTTTTCACAGAGAATGAGAGAAAAGAGGAACCGCTAGTCGCAGAGAAGAAAAAAATCATTGAGGAAAAGGTGAGAAAAGAAAGACGAGAAGAGAGGAAGAAGAAAATAAAATAAAAAAAAAGTGTTAACAATTCTATTTATTAGATTAGGTTAGGGAAACAAAAGGTAAATCTGTAAATATATTAATTTATGAATTAAAAATAAATTAATTTGTTAACAAAATTTGACAAGATTCTTTAAAGATTGCTCTATGAGATGTGGGGCACGGAAGATAATGTTTCATCTCTTCCTCTAAGTGATGGCAGTTTCGCATTGGACCAAAATGATAATTCACTTACCATTTACGCATGTTGGGCACTTTGCCAATTTGGGTCGATATTAGGTATATATTACTAAATCTCTCTTATACTAATCCATTAAGAATTTAGCCACATTTTATATTTTTAATATTTTTTAATAAATCCGCTATATATAATTTGAGAATCATTTAAAAGGATGTAACCTTCTATTTTGTATTAATTATATTTTAATTTTGATGAGTTGCAACACTTTAAATCTCTACATTTGTTATGTGGCATCCTTACAATTAATTTGGACAAACCTTAGAATAACATTTTATTCTTTAGGAAAATTTATTAACCCCACAGATAATAAGTCTATATTTATCTTTATAACTATCAGTTTATTAAGCTTAGACTAATAAAATTTCTCGACAACACAAACAATATTCTTACACAATTGGTAAAATTTATACATATAACCCACTACTATATCCCTTATACTGAACCACAATAAGAATTTTCTGTTGATACAAGTTATGATGAATTTCATAATAATATTGCTCTGTTATGAATTTCATACTACCCACTATTATCTTCTATATACTAAACTGTAATAATAGTTGTTTCATGTTTGCATTGTTTTGTTAAGATATTTATACGTTGTAATGCTCAAATCATATTTGTTTCCACTGTTTTATTATTCTCTATAATGCCATTACAAAATAATATTTCGTTGGTTTTAAATTGTATGTTGGCGCATATCTAAACATATATGCTTGAATATAAAAATAATGAATTCCAAGGACAGATGTCACAAATCATATATGTTTTAATCGTTTTGAATTTTATGTAATTGTACTTCGTCTTTAGATGAGTTTATTTATATAACAACTATTTCATATGAGTCTATAATCTAATATATTTGTAGTTAGCTAATCAATTTTAGTTGATTATTCGACTATTTGTTATACCAGATCAGATCAAAATAATGGTTCACTGGTTTATTAGAAGTTCGTTAATTTTTTTATTAGATTAGTAAAAAGAGCAATTAACAAATTATTACACGTGATATACAAGTTGATTTAAAATCTATATTAGAAAATATACACCTCATTTATATTAATTATCTTACTTTCAATCTTTGTGCCAAAATATATATGATTCCAAAGATATTCGTCATAACTATATCTTACCATATAGAAGAAATCTGATATTATTTATGGCAAATATGAAAGTCTATATTCCAAAGATATTATTCATTGAAATCTATATCAAACGTTATATATCATTTCATTTAGTACTTTAAAAGATATGATCTACTTTTGAAACTTATTTTTTTGTTTAATTAAATACAAAAAATTGATTTAAACTAAGGGTGTTAAATCCAGTAAAAAACAAATGAATTAACACCAAACCCAACCAAAATGGAGAAGGTGATTTAAACTTGATAATCCTATACAAACCGAATGGATGTTATTTTAAAAACATGTGCTATTGTATATAGTTCAGTATATAAACTGTCTTACCAAATAACCAATTAAACTGATAAACTAGAGGAATATCCTAAGATTTAACTAATCTAGATTTAGAGTTTAGAGTTATGGGGTGAGGTTTTGGAGATGACGCTTAAAAGTAAAAAAAAATATTATTTTTTTAAATAAAAAGTTATGTTTAGTTCTTTTTTTTTTTGAAATCTATTTTAGGGGAATTTGATAAAAACAGCCTAAAATTTCAATTTAAACCTATAAGTGTACTCTAATTTCAATCAAATGCAAAACCAACCTACAAGGGTGATAAAAGTACTATTTAGCCCATATGACCAAACAAAAAACAGAAGTGTATTTTACGTTTTTATCTTTTGTTAGTCTACACGTAACAAAAAGAAGTCTACATATATGTAGACCTCGTACGAAGTCTATTCATTTGGTAGACTTGTTATGTAGTCTATACCATAATTTTATCTAATAATTTAATTTTAAAAATGTATAAAAATAATTGTTGTAATATTTTTAACTAATCATTAATATAATGGATAATATGAAGTAAAAAAATTAAAATTTTATATAATTAAACATTTTTAAGGAACATTTAGGGTTTGAGATTTTTGGTTAAGAGGTTCGTAGACATATTATAAAGTCTACATATATGTAAACTTTTTTTTCAGTCTACACACAATTTAACCTAACCGGATTTAACCAATATAATTTGATGATCAAATAAAACATTTACGGTTTGAGATTTTTGGTTAAGGGGTTCGTAGACATATTATAAAGTCTACATATATGTAGACCTTTTTTCAGTCTACACACAATTTAACCTAATCAGATTTAACCAATATAATTTGATGATCAAATAAAACATTTACGGTTTGAGATTTGTGGTTAAGGGGTTCGTAGACATATTATAAAGTCTACATATATATAGACCTTTTTTCAGTCTACACACAATTTAACCTAACCGAATTTAACCAATATAATTTGATGATCAAATAAAACATTTACGGTTTGAGATTTGTGGTTAAGGGGTTCGTAGACATATTATAAAGTCTACATATATGTAGACCTTTTTTCGGTCTACACACAATTTAACCTAGTATATAAATACGATTTCTCAAGCTTTTCAGGTAAAAAAAAACTAATATTCGCCGTATCTCTCTCTAGGCGATTTCCGGCGAACTCGATCCATGCAGATTCCCATCCGCTTCGTCTCTGTCTCCTCCATCGCTCTGGTAAGTTAAATGTATTTGTTTTACCTCTCTGTTGATAAAAAGTGACCACCTTTACTTTTTTCTCTTTTCAGATCTGAGCCGGCGACTTCTAAGGAACGGTGCTTCTCGTCCAAATCTCTGCTTCCGGTCAGTATCATGGCTTCTACTTCATCTCTCTGTCCTAGCCAGCAAGGGACTGTGCTTCATCTTTCCAACGTACGTCTCTCTGTCATCTTTATCTCTCGTTTAACTAATAACCTAACAAGCTCATCCTTGTTTACTAACCTTTTAGTTTCTTTTGATTCAGATCTGAGTCGGTCAGTCTTAGATCCATTTCTCTAACGAGCATTGCATCCTCTCTAATCCATTTCTCTGCTTCCGGTAAGTCTACTTCATTTTGAAGTGTAGTATGAAGTTTCGAATTTGTAGACTGAAATTTTGAATTTGTAGACTGAAATTTGGAATTTGTAGACTGATATTTTGAATTTGTAGACTGAAATTTTGAATTTGTAGACTGATATTTTGAATTTGTAGACTGATATTTTGAATTTTGTAAACTGATATTTTGAATTTGTAGACTTCTCATGTAAACTGATGTTTTGAATTTGTAGTACACTGATGTTTGAATTTGTAGTACACTGATGTTTGAATTTATAGGCTTCTCGTGTAGGTTTCATTTTAAATTGTAGACTTCTCGTGTAGAATGCACTTATATAATTCTTTGTTTGTGTCTTCTTGGTGCATGTTACAAAATGGATAAGCCTGATTTCCTATCGAGGTTGTATACTCTAGGGAGGAGCTCAAGAACTGTGAGTAACAGACGGTTGTATCAGGTTTTTGTATCAGACATATGGTTGTAACAAACTTATGTAATTTGCTTGCAGCAGACTTAAGTATTAGTCTTCTTTTACAGAAGACTTTTATAGAAGTCTGGTACTCGAATATATATCAAAATATCATCATTTGTATCAGTATAGTACTCTTCTTTCAGAGATTTTAATTCATATTCGACCAACAGTACAATTCTAATACAATCCATAGATTTACATATTAGTCATCCTTTATAAGAGACTTAAAAAAAAGTCTACTTTTTGTTCAAGAAGACTAACATGTTGGTCTGCACGACAGAAAGTAACATTAGAACTCAAATTAATATAAAAATTAAGACCTACGATTTCAACAAAAGTTCATCAAATAAGACAATATCCAAAGCGACAATACAACTGATAAGTTAAATACATAAGACATAAGACAACATCCAAAGCAATAAGACACCATCCAAATCAATAATACAATTGATCAATTCAACACATAAGAGATAATACATAAGACAACATCCAAAGCAGTAAGACAACACTGGTTTAACCTGGACAGTTTGGATGTGACCTGGTTGTTTGCACTGTGACAATTAACGTAGACTTACCAATATGTCTACAATTATTTCCTAGCAATATAGCAAAATCAAAAGTATTACACTTTCATAATTACAACATTTTTTCTATCCAAAATCACTCAAACCCATTAGGATTAACTATTACACACTTTCAAACGAAAAAATTGTGAAAACATTTAATGCATAGTACACAAATTAACTTTTAATGTAAATTTCAAAATAGACTTCATGTTCAGTCTACAACGTGGTAGACTTTCTTTTCAGTTTACATCCGTAAACGGTCAGATAGGTCTACTCTTTGGGTTAGTTTTTGCAATTGACCATTTTACGGGTTACTTTTTATAGTTGAAAAAAAGTTTTGATTTTATATAAGTAGACTTCGTTTTAAGTCTACAACTTCAAAAAGGTTAGTTTTCGCTATTGACCAGAATTTTTCAGGATTTGACTTTCAGAGGTAGACTAAATATACAGTCTACATGTTTTAGTTTTTTTGAATGAGGTTAGTTTTGCAATTGACTATGTTTGACTTTTTAGGGGGTCGATTGAAATGAACGTCTACAGATTTTCAGACTTCGCAAGAAGTCTACTCTCAAATCCGACGAGTCAGTTTTGCATTTGACCAAAATAAAAAAATAGACTTCACGGGTAGTCTACATTTTTTTTTCTGGAAGAGAAGACTGCATCTGAAGTCTACATATTAAAAAAAAATTAATTTTAAAAAGTTTTAGTCAAACACAAAACTAACCTTTTCAACGCAGTCAAAATTTTGGTCAAATGCAAAACTAGCCTTAAGTAAACTTCTTCGGCAGTCTACGTTTCGTAGACTTATGTTGAAGTCTGCTTATGAAAAGTCAAAAGTTCATTCAAATGCAAAACTAACCTCTTTTGCATAGTCATCTTTGTAGGTCTACGTACTTTTTTGTTTTTGCTGTCAAATGTTAAGATGTAGACTGTCGGGGAAGGCTACGTTACAAAAAAAAATCCGTTTAGTCAATTGCAAAACTGACATGTGCGTTGACAAATAGACTGCATTGTATGTTTACATAAGGGCGTAGACATATAAAACAGTCTATTATCGCGACACAGATCTGATAAACTACTTAAACCATGAAAATAATTACCTTTTTGCAGTGTGAAGCTCGTTCCAGCATTTTCAACCGTCTAAACTCCAATAATGACCAAAAGGAAACATTTTTGACGATTCACAAGTGAAAAAACACAAAATTATGAAGTTTATGATTATGAAAATGAAGGTTAAGAGAGATTTTTAGATGGAAATGTAGAGAAAATGAGAGGAAATGAAGATTTGCTTGTTTAGAATGAGAAAAAAGTGGTTAAAAATTCAATTTTAAAGCTTTAAGAGATCAAAAATGGTGGTTCATGGTGGTTGAAAATATTGATGATGATGGCATAGTTGTAATTAAGAAGAAATGTTTCGGGTGTATTTGGTTTTTTTTTATTTTTCAAAATTAATAAATAAATAAATAATAATGGCAAATTTGTAAGTAATTCAAAAACTTATGGGTATTATGGAAAATTCAATAATGAATAGTAACTAAAAAAAAAAGAGGTTGGTTTTGGGTTTGACTTGAATTTTTAGGTTGTTTTTGAAAAAATCCCTCTATTTTATGTCGAAAATTTTAAAAATATCTATTTGAGAAATTTGCCTTAAATTAAAACATAGTAGTATAGTTATATTATTTTATTGATATCATCTTGATATTTAATATGTTAATTTGAATAATTTGTTATTTTAAGCAAAGTATTCTATTGACATACATTTGTGATAAAATTTAGTTATTTAATAATATTATGATATTATTAATGTTTTTTATTTTTACCTTATGAAATTATAATATTTTTTATTTAATTTCTATTTTAGTAATTAAATAAAATATAAAACATTATATTTAAAAATTAGAAGGGCAAATCTCTCAAATAGTCATTTTTGAAGCTTTTGTCACAAAAATAGACCTTGAAAGAAAAAATGACCAAAATAGATCTTTTTAATTTTGAAAATTTTAATATTTTTTAAATTTTTAAAACTCAACTCCAAGTCCTTCACCCCATAACTCTAAACCCTAAGTTTAGATTAGTTAACCCTAGGGTATAAATATATATTTACATCTTTTAATAAAGACTATTTTGAGCATTTTTCTCTTTGAATTCTATTTTTGGGACAAAAAAAATTTTTGGTCTATTTTCGTATTTATCTCAAATTAGAATATTATTTAATAAATTTTATTTTATTATCATACAAAATTAAATTGACCAGATGTTATAAAAGATAAATATAATTAAGATTTTTTTCGTATAAAACTGAATAAACTAAAACCCGAAATTATATAAACCGAATCAAAGCATTGTAGATATAATTTTTAATACAATATCTAATTTTCATAAAATAAAATATTGAACCGAAACTAGACTGAAATCCGGATTATATAATTTTTTTTGTCTCACCCAGCTTGGATTAGTTATTAATTAGAACAAGAGAATTTTTAGGGATCTCGTGGGTATACAAGATTAAAGTCCAAATCAGTGAGGAAGGAAGGGAGGAGAAAAAAAATGGAGTATCTAGGGATCGATTTGAGCTGTGCGATGGGATCTCTCCGGAACGGTGAATTCCCGGAGAAAGATTGTCTTCTTCCTCTAATTTCGAAGCTTCTCGGATACTGCCTTGTCGCTGCTTCCATCACCGTCAAGCTCCCTCAGGTATCAATCAGTTTGATCTACAATCTCTCAAATTTTGATGATTCATATCAATTTGGTAATAATACTGTGTAGATAATGAAAATCGTGCACCATAAAAGCGTAAGAGGCCTAAGCGTTGTGGCATTTGAGCTCGAAGTGATTGGTTATACAATTTCTCTTGCGTATTGCCTTCACAAAGGTCTTCCCTTTTCCGCCTTCGGTGAAATGGCTTTTCTTTTGATTCAAGGTGCGGTGCGTTCCCACAAAGTTACTCTCTCCTAATGATCCTTTATGTTGTTTCTAACTAATAGCCATATCATTGCAGCTTTAATCTTGGTTGCTTGTATCTATTATTACTCTCAACCTGTCCCTATGACAACTTGGGTCAGAGCACTCCTGTATCCTTTTCTTTAAGAATTTTCTTAGCTTTGAGTTTCAGACTCTCTTCTCTATTTGCCTTTTTTTCTTAATACCAAGCCCTTTATAGATATTGTGCTGTAGCACCTACTGTGCTTGCTGGGCAGATTAATCCAACTCTTTTTGAAGCTCTTTATGTGAGGACAATGGCTTTTGTTTTATCAACTTAACTCTGTGTAGGATACATTTTTGATGGTTTATCTTTATTTGTAGGCTTCACAACATGCGATATTTCTGTTTGCAAGACTCCCTCAGATATGGAAGAACTTCAAAGTGAGTATATACTAGCTTCTTCTAGATGTTTAAGAATACTGTTTTTAGGTTCAGTTGCGTGTAATAATCTTTCAATCATGTCGGTTTATATAGCTAACTGTCATAGTCTAGTCTAAAATTTCTGGTATATAAACAATAAATATAGATTATGCACAAACCTGCCAGCTTATGGCTCACATTACTTTCTGTCTCTCTTTACAGAACAAAAGCACTGGAGAACTCAGTTTCTTAACTTTCTTCATGAACTTCGCTGGGTCCATTGGTAAGAGGGATCCCTTGATGTTTGTCTCCTCTATTTTCCAATTGTATTGTAATAATTAATAATTGTTTGTTTACCTCGCAGTGAGAGTTTTCACCAGTATCCAGGAAAATGCCCCAGTTAGCAGTATCCTTTGCAGCTAAGATTTGCTTGTTATGATGCATATATATATATGCTCTATAGAAATCTTTCCTTTTCCTTAACCTCTCCATAGTTCTTACGGGATTTGCTCTTGGAGTCTTCACCAACGGAACCATCCTGAGTCAGATTCTTATGTATCAGAATAGTGCTGCAGCAAAGGAGAAGAAAGCCAATTGAAATCTAGAAAGATATCCTAATCAAATACTGGTGTTGTTGGCTCCAAAAAAAAAGAGATTAATCAATGTTTGCTATTATTGTTTTTCTTTTTAATTTCTCTTTTCAAGGATGATCAGACTTTGTTCACTGTATTGGCTCGACTTGATTCTGATAGTAAATTAGCTGTTTGACGTCTGATTAATTCTTTCTTATTTGTTATGATAGCTAAACCTGAAAATACACGAAATAGTATGATGTCTTTGGTCCAATAATCAAATTATCAATTACCCTCCCACGATTGTAATTGTTGAGGACAACTGACATTCCGATGGAAGTTAGGGTTTGTTCTATCCTTTTTTTGTTATATATTTGATTAAATTAAAAACACAAGAGTTTTACACAAACTGGCAAGAAATACAAACTTTCCGGAGCCATAAGCCGGCAAGGATCTCAATCCTTCTAGAGCCATATGAAAACACAGTATGAAACTACAAAAATATGAAAAATGAAGAAATAGAATACTAAGACTTAAGTTGAATGTCTTGTTGAAGAGTTGAAGTATATGTTCTGATGATAGGGAAGAATGCCCGCATTCAAACTGGGGACAGAAACAAGTTAAGCAAGCTTGTTCATGTGCTTGAAGAACTTCCTATCCAAAGAACTAAAGAATCAATTTGGCCAAATCTTAAATTTCGCACCGCCTTACGCTGGTACTTTCATTGGCTCTTGACCTATTGTAACACAAATAAAACCATTTGGATCTTTATATGAGAACCGGAAAAGACACTTTTGTCATGAATCAAAGCAGAGACCATTCACCATTATCGAAACAAGACAAAAGCTTAAGTGATAACCATAATCATTCATCCATACCAACAAGAATTTAAAATATAGAGGGAGTATGGAGTTGAAGCTGCAAGAACATCGAAATCCCGATATGCAAATAACTGAAACGATTTCCAAATACACATAACCACATATCTAAACCGGCTATTACATCCAATTGAACTACGTACTGAGACCAGTCACGCCGTCAAACACAAGCTCATCACAAAGTCAACCCTTCCACTACACCAGACCATATCTAAAACCGCAAAGCACAAAACCGTGAGCAGAGAGCCGTAAACAGGAGAAACTCGAAGAGAGCAGAGAACATCGAACTTACCGTTGACAGACCCCAACCAACTAGTCCAACACCATCGAAAAATCCATTGCAATTATTGTTTTTCTTTTTAATATCTTTTTTCAAGGATGATCAGACTCTTTTCACTATGGGTTCGACTTGATTCTGATAGTAAAGTAGTTGTTTGAAGTCTGGTTGTTTCTTTCTTATGTGTTGTTACGATAGCTAAATCTGAAACTACACGAAATGGTATGATGTCTTTGGTCCAATAATCAGTATCAATAACCCACCTACGATTGTTATTGTTGAGGACAACTACACAATCAAATGGAAGTTATGGTATGGTCTATAGATCGGAGCATATATGCATGTGCTTAACTTTAACTTTGATGACATAATGTAAAGATACTTTCCTTGACAAAGAACTTAGAGCTGTTGTTATTACTTTGATCATCAACTGAGAGACGTTCCCCAAATATTATTTACAAAAGAATTTTTTGAAAACTGTTTATATGTCATTACCACATCTGTTATGTTAAAACAGAAACATGATCTATTATTGATATATGTGTAGTTCAACAATTATTTTATAATTTTATCTATTTAAAAAAATAAATCATATATTTTTAATTGCATCTAAATATATATTTTGTAACCACCACTTTAATTCTATAATTTTAGGGATCCACTAACTTATATAATTGGTTCTTGATATATTTCATATAATTATCAAAAATTAAAATAAATTAAATTAATATTAGACACAAATACCATGCCAAAAAATAGAAATATAAAATTAAGTTTTCAAAAATAATTTAAAAAAAAAGAATCCCGCCCTTTTAAAAGGTGGGTCAGAATCTAGTAACACATTCATTCTCAAGAAAAATATAACATGGCTAGGTAGAAAATATGACATGATTTCTATATATCAAATTATGACACGTACAATTTTAATGATAAAAGTTTGATCTATAACAAGATTCTTAAATAAATATTAAACCTCCATTTTACTATGGTATGTAAATTTTAGTGATGAATTTTAATTTATGACAATATTTCAATATAAAATATAACTAAATTTGGCTACACATAATAAACATAAATAAAATATATAGTATTACTAAAATTCCAAAGTAATATAATAGTATTTATAAAAAAAAGTAATTTTTGCATAATTTCGGACTCAATTTTATAAATATCTTTATATTATTTATTTTAAAAACATAAAATAAAATAATTTAATTAAAATATTTTATGGAAATTTAAATATAGATAAATTCGCTAATCACTGTAGATAGATGATTAATCCAATTTCTAGTTAAAGTAAAATATTGTTAAGTAAGACATGGAAAACTACATAACAAATGATTATTTAAATAATTAAAATTTTAAGTTTTTAATCAAATAATAAAAATCTAAAATATTAGTGAATTTTATTTTTTAATAAAAATATTATACTAACTTTTTGAAAATACAAAATTTTATTTTCCAAATATGTGCATAGCGCAGAAAACTACATAGTAACTGTTTTAAACAATCTTCTAACCAACCTCAAAACAACAAACATCTGCACAATATGAAGCAGAATTTTCAAAACAAACCATAAATAAGTTTTCAACTCAGTCAAATGGTTTAACTAAGGATTCAAATATGCAACTGAGATTTGATGTATTTCCATAAACCCATTTATAGGGTCCATAACTCCTTAGTTGTTTCGGAATATTAATAGCGGGAAGGATCGAATACGCATGAGAGCTCTCGAGAATAGACAACACCATTTGATCTTTTGAAACCATTTCGACTCTTCAAGACTTGTGGTTTTGCATAATTCATATTCTTTAGACAGAACCTAATTCGCTTCACTTTTTCTTTTGTCAAGGCTTTCTATTGAGGCTCTTTGGACGCTAGAGATGTGGTTTCATAGATCACAACTGCAAAGAGAGAGAGAGAGAGAGAGAGAGAGAGAGAGAGAGAGAGAGAGAGAGAGAGAGAGAGAGAGAGAGAGAGAGAGAGAGAGAGAGAGAGAGAGAGAGAGAGAGAGAGAGAGAGAGAGAGAGAGAGAGAGAGAGAGAGAGAGAGAGAGAGAGAGAGATGTTGAAAAGTAATTTTGATAGGTAGAATTCATATTCTAAAACTTGGAAAACTCAGCTGAATTTACGCTGGAAATACATTCGGCGGCAACCAACCATATTGATTTAGTGTGACTTGGCCTTATAAAATCGGCTCCCTATAAAACTCAGTTTTTTTTTGTTGCTTTCACGTTAAAAGTCAACAAATTTTTGATAATTAGTGAGCTCCGGTGGTTCATATTCCCGATGCAGGGCCGGCTCACATGGTGGGGCGGCAAGTGCGACCGCCCCGGGGCCCAATAATATTTGCATAAAATTTTATTTTTTATTATTAGATTAAATAAATTAACTTAAAATTTTATTTGTCAACACACAAAATTTAGATATAAATATAATGCATAGCGAAATTTAATTTGAAAAAATATCCTAAGATAACCTTAAAAAAGTTTTTGTCATAAAAGTAGTATTCAAGGAAAAAATGACTAAAATAGATTTTATTTAAAATTGTAAACATACATTTATACCTCTTGGGTTAACTAATCTAGATTTAAGGTTTAGAGCTTTAGAGTTGAAATTTAAAATTAAATAAAATAAAAATATAATAAAATTTTCAAAATAAAAATGGTTATTTCGGTTATTTTTTATTGAGAGTTATTTTTATCACAAAAACTTAAAATGACTATTTGAAAGAAATGTCTATTTAGTTTTATATATTTTTAAAACTAAGTTTATTGTAATTTTTTTATCAAAATGTAATATTTTGAATTTTTTTAAAAAATACTAAAAAAAAGTTTGCATAAGAGCCCCAGAAATGTTGAGTTGGAGTTTGCCCAGGGCCCCAAAAATTGTTGAGCCGGCCCTGTCCCGATGGCGTTTCTTGGGTCGGAGTACGCAGGCGGTGTTGGTGCCTTGATTCCCCTCCGAGTCGTGAGAGTGCGGCGGGAAGCAAGATTGTTGGTCGTCTATGGCTACTTGGCTGTTTTCCTTAGTCTCTCCTCATTGCGGATTCTTATTTACTTGGTGGAATCTTGGTACTTCCAAAGTATGGCGACGGTCCTCTGTCCAAAGTTTGCTTTCAGTTCCCTCTGTTTACATCTTTCTGTTGACACCAAAGAGTGTTATTACAGCTCACAGGATATTGTCTCTCGGTTCTTGAGTGGCGTCTTTAGTCTTCTGGTTTGGTTAAAGCGGTTGGTGTCAAATTTTGGCTTACCTCACATCCTAGTGCCGTGAGTGAATTCTTATTCATTTGTGGTAGTGGAGATGGGCTATTCTATGCAGTTGGAAAGCAAAGTCATGCTGGTTGTACTGTCGTTTCAAGCCCGTTCTTTGGGTTCTTGGCAGACGCGGGGTTGCTCAGCTCGTGGTTCTAGCTCCTTCTCAGGTTGCTGGAGTGTCGGGTCTTCGGCAACTATGTTTCCTGCTGGTTTGTAGTGTCATTGGTGAGGAGTATAGTGCTCGTTGCTAGTGATCGGCCTAAGGTATGACTGTACGTAACAACCTCTCCATTTGTCGTATTGCACTTCATCGAACAATGGCGATTACAAACTTTGACAATATCGGTGAGACCAAGCTACTTCAGGTGTCGTCTCGGTGCATCCAATTAAATCCACCTTTCTCAGGATTAACGACAACATTGAGAACAGGATTTGGCTACTAGTGATTTTGGAATGGTTTAGCAAAAATATGCCGATCTAGGTAAAATTTGTTTGAAATCTAGTTTGTAATCGACATTGTATTCCTTTCTACGGGTTATTAATTTATAATAATATATCTACTTTTTTAAAAAAAATCTGGTGTCCCAAGTAAAACCACAAATTAATTATTTTATTCTTGCAAACTTACAAAATCTACAGAATACAAAGAAATACAAGGCGATTCCACCATCCTAGTTTAGGGCAATTGGTCTGAGACTAAATTTGAAAGTAAAAATCACCCAAGTCATCTATGTACAGAGAAGATGATAACCCACCCCTCACCAACATAATTCACAAGCCATAACTAATAAACCAAATAACTTTTAAGCATCTAACAAATCAGCCAGACAACCATCTTCTAGGGCAACACGTTTCAGATCAGTGATAAACTGATCTCCAAGAAACCCAAAACCAAAAGTCCCATTTTCATACAACCAGACCCGTCCTTCCCCTCTAAGAAGGCCACCGCCATTGCCCGCTTCTCCCGGATCGTAACTAGAGTTCATGTAGAGCATTCCAGATATAACTTGTTCATGAACTTCTCCGTGGAGAGGGGTCACATGGATTCGACCATCCAATATCAGCTCTTCTTCAACCGACAACGGAGATCCGATGAAGGCATGATTCCGTGTCCAGAACACGGGAGAAGTTTGCCGTGAGAGAGACATGTCCTCTATTTTTCTGCATATAATTCCTCCAACTTCATCGTATTTGACCAAATATAACTCCAGGTTCCTTCCCTCACAGAAACCCTGTCGAATTCAATCAATCACTTAACAATACAACCATCAAAAGATCACTACACCATTGTTGAGATTGTTCCTTTTAATCATTCATGAGGATCTTAACAACAAATTAACATAAACTTAAATGAAGGCTAAGAGCATCTCCAACCAAACTCCATATTTTACTCTGCAAAACGGAGTAGAAAATGGAGTAATACTTTTATTTTTTTGTTTATTACTCTATTTTCCACTCCATCTTGTAGTAAAATATGGAGTGCGGATGGAGATGCTCTAACATTATAAATGAAACCAAGCTTTAAGAAGTTGCAGAGCCAGACCTTCCATAAGCCTTGTAATGGTTTAGCAAGCCTAGGCGAGGAATCAGAAACTTTGATAAAATGTTCAGGTTCCCACTTGATCCTCGCTTGTCTCTCCTTCTCCTTCTTCCTCTTTCTCCTTCTATCACCTCCTGGACTCGTCCTATTAGCCAATTGAGTATACATTTCCGACACAACATCCTCGCTCTCATCCTCCCCGGAGCTAGATCCTTTACAAACCGGACTCTTCTGCTCCTCTCCGAAACACGGATTCTCCTCAACCATAATATGACCGTTTCCCATGAAATTCACATCCACAGGAACGAGATTGCTTCTCTCTAATTCGTTTAGATTCACAGGGACACCAGATCTATGATTACCATCGAGATCAAGAAAGTTCTCCGTTCTCCCCTCCGATGAAATACCCATCACGAGAAACGGCGTTTTCTTCACCTGATACGTGTCATCGTTGATAGCCAAAACCCTAGATCCCAAGACGAAAGAGGGACCCCACTCGAAGAAAACCAGCGGCGGCGATGAGTCGGCGGGGTTTGCTCGGCCGCAGAGCCGCCAGAAGCCAATCAGATTCTCTAATCGCTTCAGGGTTCTGTAGAGGAGCCTATATGCGATTAGACCGTTTCCCCATTTCTGGATCTGTGTGTTCTTCCCCCATCTTCGATCGCACATGACGTGCCAGATTTTACGGTCTTCGCGACATAGCGAGGCGAAGCGTTTCGATGTGCAGGCGAAGCAGGAGATCTCTGTTGGTGAGAGGAAGGATAAGATGCGGAGCTGGAGATCCTCGGGGATATCGCACCAGGGAAGTGCCATTTTCCTCAGATTGAAACTTTGTTTGTCGGATAGAATGTGAAGATGAATAGCAGAAGATATTAAGGTAATCGGAATTGTGAAAACTCTTTCAAAAGTTTAGATTCTTTCAGAACCGAATATGCCCGCAGACAAAAGTGAGACCGAAGGTGTGAAACTAGTTTGGTCTGGCCCGAGTTTTTTTTCTTCCATTTTTAATTAATTAATTAACCTTTGATCTGTGCGTTCGCGCGGATGTTATTTTTATAAATGTCAAATATTTTAAACAATTTGTTTGATATAACTGGAACTTAATATTCAATATTCGTTATCCGATCCGTGATCTCATCCGCTTCGCAAAACGGATATTCGGGAATCCTGATAGTGATTTTACGGATTCAACGGATTCATGTACAAATTCAGATAGTAAAATTTAGGTTTAGATATCCGGATCTGAATATTAAATATTTTAAATTTTATATAGTTATCTATGTATATTATATATACTTTTATATAAAATAAGTAAAATTTTAATTCTATTAAATTTTAATGATTTTTAAGTTTTTTTAAATAATAATTTTAAATAGACTAAATAGATGGTTAATAGTTAGTCTGAATATCCGTGTGTATTCGGATTTTAGTCTGAATATCCTAATCCCGAATATCTGGATTTGGATAACAATTTTACGAATTCGACGAATGCATATCCAAATCCGTAGATCTTAAAATACCCTGGATATTCGATCCGTCATAAACCTAACTATGTATATGTATTATATGGTGATTAAAATTTTAATTTTATAAATTACATAAGTTATTTTATTAGATATATATTGTACAAATGAATAATACATTGTATTTGTTTGTATATATAACCATTTATAATAAATATTAGTATGTATGTTAGCCACTAAATTGTTATGGAAAGTTACATGATTTTGTTATTATAAATGAATAGTTCAGATTATTATCGAAAATTATTAACATTATTATCTTTTTATAGTTCAAATATAGTTGGGTAGCTTATATGAATATGAATAAAAATTAAAATTAATTTAATGTTATATATATGTATAATTATGTTTTTATTATAAAAATTTGGAAAACACATACACTTTTTTATGACATCTTGAATTCCAATGACAAATGTTGTTAATGGGCTTAGCCCATATTTACTTTTTTTTCTTGTTAAGAATTAATTTTTAGATGTTTGGATGTAAGAATAATATCAGTGGCAATTTTTGTAAATATTAAATAAAAACAATAGTTATTTCATATTTGTACTTCAGTTTAAATAGATTAGATGAAAAGCTCAATAATGAGTATCCAAGATGGTGTCCATATAAGCCCAATTACACAATGAAACAATTAAGGGCCCAAGTCAGTAATCTTTTCACATATAAAGATATGCATGTGCATTCGGTTCGGGTTCGGGTTCAGGTTCGGGTTCTTTAAATCCTACACATTTGGACTTAACTAGGTACTTCAAAAAATTTTATTTGGTTTCTGGTCAAATCTTCTCAGGTGCTAGCAGGTTTGAGTAGACAATTTTTATACTTGTATTGTTGGTATATTCGGATACAAACGGTTTTGGTTTAGTTTTTTTAGGTCTTTTGCGTATTTTTTAGGTCTTTTTCATGTTTTGGGTCGGTATTTTTGTATTTTTTGGAATTTTTTGGGTAATTTTCAAGTTTTTCATGTTTTCGAGTCGTTTTCTTTGTAACTTTTGGATCTTTTGAGTATATTTTAGGTTTTTCATGTTTTTGAATCGGTTACTTTGTAATTTTGAATATATTTTATAAATTTTGGTATAATTTGGGTAATTTGGTCAACTTCACCCTATACCAAAATTTGGACCCGAAATTTACCATATAGCAGACTCAAAATTTTCGGTAGATATTAAGTTAAGATTACTAAAATTTGGGTCCAGTTTTACCCAATCGAATCTATATTCCGGTTCGGGTTAGATTCAAGACTCACAGGTCATCCTTAATGAAATCAAATGGGGTAAAATGACATTGCCTATATCCGACCAATTTTTAGGGTCGATCCCGGTTCGGGTTTTTTATCTCCTAGATAAGGATTCACTAAGAAAACCCACATGTTTACACGTATAATACAAAGGGGAGTAAAGTAGCGGTACCAGGCGTTAGAGATGGGGGCAAAGCGAGTACTTACTATTTTAAGTATATTAATGATTTTTAGACTTGTATCTTAAAAAAAAAAGTATTTGTAATTTTGAGTACTTATCCAAAAATATATTTCAAGCTACTTGCTACTTGCAACTTATGAATTATTTAGAAAATATAGAGTTCTAAAAGTTACTCGCATTTTTTATTCTTACAACAAATAACTTTATTTTCTGTTTTAGAGCTTTTGTTTTTTATGGTCTAATTATTATTTTCTTTTCGGTCAAAAACAAGTAACTAGAAATATCAAGTCAAGTAGCTAACTTTTTGTTATGCATGTTACTTATCTTGTATTTGTAAGTTTTCTATTTTGTTCATTTTGGTCATGAACTTGGTTTGTCATGAGTGGAATTCGAGAGTATAAATGAACTCCATCCTCCTAAGACTATCATAAATCTCAGATATAGACACAGGATAGTCGCCCATGACACACCAAGCAAGTTCACAGCCAAAATTAACATAGTATATGACTTAACTGTAAGAGAAAATGAAGTTGTGCTATATAAGTTGTCTCGATTTATATAAATTTTGGGTGGTTCAAGACATTTTGTTTACCTCATGAAAATTAAATTTGGTATATATTAACGATGAATGGTTCAAATTAAAGCTAAAATATGATACTACCTCATACACAATTAGTTTTCATTTATACTCTCGAAAAATCCGTCCATCTAGTCTTTTATTAAGTCTGATCGGTAGAATATGTCGATCTTATATAGTCTATTGAGTCTACATATGTTGAGAGTAATTTTTATTCATGTAAATATTTTTGGAACAATTTTTATAAGGCTAACGGACTGATTAAAAACTGGATTAGTGTAAAATAAAATTTTAGTTAAGCTTAATGGGCCAAATAAAAAATTGAATAAATGTGAAAGTAATGTTTATTGAAGTTTCTGAAAAATGGATAAATGTTACAAATTGTTTTCAAATAATTACAAAAAAAAATCTATATTGTTGTAGATAAATGTAAAGATTGCTTACTTGTGAAATATCTTATGTAATATATTTAGATAAATATAAAGATTGTGTCCAAACATTGATATAATACTTTTAGTTAATTACGTTATATTTCTAAAATTATTGAGACCTTTAAAACATTCCAAAGAAAAGAATTTATTTGGATTCAAAGGATTTTTATATATCTGTTTTTGATGCATGTTTTGGAGCAATTGAACTTTTTTTTGTATTCTTAATTTAGCGTTACAAAAAATTTACAGCCACCATTTTAAAACTCAAAAGTAAAAGTCTGAACCAACTTATGGTTCGGGCAGTAGCTTTTGAGAAGGAAAGGAAAGCTTTTGCTTCCTTATACCAAGGGATAACTCGATTCAGGTCTGGAGTAAATTTAAATGAAACATTTAATTATGGTCCAAAAATTTTGAAGAAAATTAAATAGATAGAAACCTCCAAATTTACAAAAGAAATTGAAATTTTTACGAAATCTTCTATAACCTTCAAAATCTCAAGACCAGTTCTGACTCGATAGATGATTGAGAAAATATCAAAACCAAAGACAAATTTTCTCATTATTAGCAACGCTTTATCAGTTTTCCGCGAATTTAAGTCAGTTAAGATTAGTGCCAAAAAAAAAGTATACTCTTTACTAGGCATAATCAAGGCATAATTCTAGTATTGACATTGTGAATTCAAGTGAATCAAGTAAAGCTACTTGAGAGATTTTGAGTCTTATGTTATGGAGTCGATGATTTTGTGTCAAACATTCTCGATAACACCTGGAAAATGTAAAGAACAAAAAGTCAAATGATGATTCGGAAGATCGTCATGAGTAGGGCTGTGCAAGTGTAAAATTTGATTCAATTTATATGTTTCAATCTGAGCCGGAAAATCCGGATATTCATGATTATGAAACAAAACAAGTATTATTATGCAATATAAAATTGAAACAAATCACAAATACTAATATTTTCAAAATTGATATCCGATCCAATCTATATTTTAAAAAAATTATATATTAATTATAATTATTATATTTTATATAAGTTTTGCAATATTTTTGTTAATTATATTGATTGTTTTAGTTATTAGAGTTTCTAAAATAAATGATATTTTTGTAGTAAATATTCTCATTTTATTTTATTTTTTGTTAAATTATTTTATTTGTATAGATTGAATCAAATATCCAGCTTAAAATATAAATTTTTATAGATGTATGAACGTCAAAGATCCTACATTGCTGTGAAGCTAATCGGATAATTAATTATTTGAACAAAATTTTGATAAAAACACAAATATTTACAAAAATCCAGATATTCAATTAGCTCGATGTGAAATAAATCAGATAATTAATTATTTAGACAAATAATAATTAATTATTTAGACAAAATTGATAAGAACACAAATATTTACAAAAATCTGGATATCAATTCTTCGAAATCCCTAGTTAACAGCACTAGTTAAGTGGATTATATCAGGAATGCATATTTGTAATTCTGAGGCGA
>CAJHQQ010002412.1:0-65273 GCA_905132885.1 Moricandia moricandioides
CCTCCTGTCGATGGTCCTGGCTGTGCATGGTTTGTCTTGGCCTTCGGTCCCCGTGTTGCTCGCCTGCCGCCTCTGGCCCTTGTTTTGCGTTTCTCGGTGCTTAGCCTTGTTTGCCCTCACGTCCGTCGCCCCTGTTCCGCGGCTGCTTGCTGCCTTTTGTCTGGGCGCTTCTCTCTGCTATGCGTCTGGCTGGGGTTTGCTTGGTCGCGGCTGCTTTTGTGTGTGTTTTGCTGTCGGCTACGGGCCCCTCCCTTTGGTGTTAGGCGTCCTGCCGCCGGGGGGTGCTCTCGTCTTTTGTTTCTTCCGCGTCCCTGGCCCCGTCTGCTGCTCAGCTCAGCCGTTTCATGCCGCCGTTCGGTCCTTTTTTCCCCTGCGTTCTTTCCTTCCTCTCTGCTTGGTTTCGCCCCTACCCTTGGCTTCCTTCGCCTGCTCCTTGTCTGTTTCTCGGCTGCTGGTTTTGCCCGTCTCTTCGTGCCCCTCCTCTCCTTCCCCGCGCTTTCACGCCTCCGGTCTTTGCTTCTCCTCCCCGCAGCCTGCTCTTCTCTTGTCCCGCTTCGCCTCCTGCCCTCCCGTGCGCGCTCCTTCTTCCCCTCTGCCTCCCTCGCCCGCTTGCCCGGCTCTGTGTCCCAGGGTGATCTTTCGGTTCCCTTACCCCCGTCTTTCTTTCGTTCTGCTTTCCGAGCGTTTTTTCCCTGCCCCTCGCCGCGCTTCGGCGCTTTTGTGTTCCCATTTGCCCTTCTTGCTTTCCGGTTCTTTTCGTTATTGGCCACCGCCTCTTCTTCTATCCCCCGCTCTCCTGCTGCCTCTCTGCCGATTGCTGCTTTTGGCTTCTGCCCGTCTTCTCCTCCGTTTTCTTCGTTCGGCGCCATCCCTCCCTTTCCTGTGATGCTTCGCGTTGGTCTTCTTTTCTGCTTTTCCTGTCTTTCCCTCGCTCGGCTTCCGTCCTCGCCTTTCTGTTGCCTGTGGGCGTCTGTGCCTTACCCCCGCTTTGGCGTTTGTCCTTTTGCCCTTCGACCCTCCCCTGTTCTTCGCTCCGACTCGTTGCCGCCTCGGGGTTTTGGCCGCGCCTTGTCTGTGGCTCCCTTCTCTCTGGCCCCCGCGCTTCCTGCCGCTTCCCGTCTGCTTCCCCCCCGGTGCGCCTTTCTGCTCTCGACCTCCCTTGCCCTGTCTTCTCCTGTTTCTGCTTCACTCTCCCTTGCTCACTGCCGCGGCCCCGCTTCTCTGGCGTGTCGGTTGCTCTCTTCTTTCCCCTTGTGGCACCGGCGCCCCCTTTTCCCGGCCCCGCCCCGTTCCGGTTTTTGTCTCCCCCCCCCGTGTTCCTGCCCTCTTCTCCCTGTCTGTGTTCGGTGCCTGCCTCCTTGGCTCCCCCTGTTCTCCTCTGGTCTCCCACGTTTTTGTTCCCGCCTTCTGCGCTCCCCTGCATTGCCTTTTTTCCCGTCGCCTTCGCGCTTTGCCTCCTGCCTGTCCCTCTCTGTCCGCCCTTCCTGCGTCGTCCTCCGGTACCCCTTTGTGTTGCCCCCCCTCTGCTTCTGTTCGCTCGTCCGCCCCATCTCCTCTCCCCGCTCTCCACCTCGCTCGCTCCTTGGCCCTTCCCGGCTCTGTGTTCGTTTCCCCTTGCGCGTTTTGTTCTGGTCTGTGCCCTCTGGTGTTCTCTTTAGTGTTTTCCCCCTTTTTTTCCTTTTTGGCCTGCTTTTGTTTCCCGTTGCCCGTCTGCCTTTGGCCGCGTTCTTTCCCTCCCCCTTTTCTTTTCTCGCTCCCCACCCTCTGCTGGTGCCCCGGTTGCTGCTCGGCTCCCCTCTTTCTTCTCTCCTTCGGTCGTTCCCCTGTTTTTCTTGGCTTCTGCTTTTTTGTTGCCGGCCGTCGCTCGGTTTCCCGCCCCGGCTGGTTTTTCACTTCCTACGGCGCCGTCCCTCCGGCCCCTGGCCGCCGTTTCTCTGCTGCTCTTTGCCGTTCTTTTTCCGCTGCTGCTTCTCGTGCCCCCTGCGGGCCGCCCTCCCTCTCTTCCCCTCCTTTCTCCCCTGCCGTCCTCTTCTGGCTTTCGGCGTTGCGCCTCGCCCGTGCGCGCCGGCGGGCGCCTCTCGTCTTTCCCCCCCCTGGCCCTTCCTTCCCGCTCTCGTCGCGTTTTCGTCCTCGCGCAGCTCCCCCTCCCTTCCCGTTCGCCCGCCCTCGCTTCCTCGATCGCCCTCCCTTCCCCCCTCCCGCTTGCTGCTTTCCCGCCTCCCTTCGTAACGGCCGCGGTCACTCCTGCCTTTTCTCTCCTTCTGCTTCCCCTCGCCTCCCCTTGTTTTCTCCCCCGTTGTCCTGCGCTTTCCGTCAGGGCTCCGCCCGCCATCCCTCGGCCCTCGCTTCTCTTCTGCTCTCTGGCCCCTCCGGGGGCTCTCCCCTCCGTCTTCCTCCTGGTTCTCCGCCGCTTTTCCGTTCCCCCTTCCCCCCCTTCTCCTCCTGTGTGCTTCCTTCCCCCGCCCCGTCACCTCCTTCCCCCGCTCCTATGCCCCTCTCTGGTGCCCCTGGCCGGCCCCTTGGTCGGTTTGGCCCGCTTGGCGCTGTCCCCCTTCTCTCCTCGGGTCCTCCCCTGGGTCTCTGGCCCTTGTGGGCCTGCTTTTGCCCCGGCTCCCGCTTTCCCCGGCTCGGTCTTTGCCCCCGTGTGCCGCGCCGCTTGTGCCTTGGTTCGTGCCCCGGTTCCGCCCCTCTCCGTTCGTTTCCTTCCCCTTTGCCCCTTCGTTTCTGCGCCTTTGGTTTTCCCTGCTTCTCTTACTCGCTTGCTTCAGGTCCCCTTCGGCGCTTTCTCTCTCCCTGGTGCTTCTTTGCCTTTGGCCTCCCGCCCTGCCCCTCTGTCCACTCCTCCGGCCGCCTCTCGTGTCGCCGGCCGCCTGGCCCGCCCTTCCCCGCGTACCGCGCCCTATTCGCCCGCGCCGGCCTCCCGCGACACTCTTGTCTCCGCCCTTCCGCGCGCGTTTGTTCTGGCCGTTGCGCGTGCTGCCGCCCTTGCCCCGTTTGTTGCCCTGGTCTGGCCTTTTCTTCTCGCCCCCACTGTTTCTTTTTTCGCTTTCCTAGCATTTTTACCCTCCCGCGCCCTGCCTTGTCGGCCTCCACCGCTGCTGCGACCTGGCGCTCCTCTTCCCCGCCGCTCTTCCTCTTGGCCTCCCGGGCGGACGTCCCGTTTCTTTTCTTTGCCTCTTATGCTGCCCGTCCTCAACTGCCCCTCCAGCATCCTGGCTCTTCTCGTTTGTTTCCTCCTCCTCCTTCCACTCCCTTTTGCCGGTCGCCTGCCGGCTGGGTGCTTGGGCGCGGCCGCGCCGCGGTCGCCTCTCCTCCCCGCTGTGGCGCTTGCTCGTCTTTCTTGTAGTGGGCGGCCGCCCCCCGCTGCTTCTACTCCCCCTTCGCCCCTCCCCCTTCCGTACGGTATCGCCCCGCCCCTCTCTTGCTGCCCCTCCTCCGTCGATTCCACCCCCTCCCCTCCCCTCGCCGCCCTTCAGGTCCTACGCCCCCCTGCGCGGCGCGGCCCCCAACCTCCCCCCTGCTTTGTTTTGTTTTCTTGTTTGTTTTGTTCAATGTCTGTAAAAGTAACCATTTGTTTGTACAGCCACAAAAGAAAAATACCTGATTCTTTGATTCTTTTGGATGTTAAATATCCAGAGGGACTTGTACCATTCTCTTTGTTGTCACACTGATCAATTGTTTCTATTGTATGTTTAGATATTGGATCTACATTAAAATCTTTATAATATGAGAGTGTCTACTATCAAGCAATAACACAAGTTTGTGGAAATTGTGGTTTATTTGTAGATTGGACTAACAAAAAAAAAATCCGGAATACAAACGTACGTACTTACCTGTCCAGCAAACCCATAAGGCCATAATATAGGTGATACGTTGAACTATGAAACATACTTACGTCAAATGTTTAGGACTTTTGCCGGCAATGCGTGCGTGCATATTTTTCTTTCTTTTAATTTGATAGTTTTTTTTTTTTTTTTTTGATTAACCTGGGGGTATCCCAGGCCCATGGAGAGGCCCAGACTAATCCCCAAGGGAGGTGCAGCCCACGGATAGACCTCTCTCCGGGTATTCAAATGGGCCCTAAAGCATGGGCCCATATCCTTGTAAGGTGACCAGGATAATTGTGACTTAGTTTCGCGCAGCAGGTGGATCGAACCTGAAACGTGTTGGCGTCCCAGTCCCGTCTCCTTACCACTCGACCACAATCACCCGGTCTTAATTTGATAGTTTGGTTAAAACATTTATTAGAAAATGGTTATAACATCTTTAGAGGAAATAAATACAACTGTTGTTAAACCTACTCCTTAGGTAACGTTAACGCTTCTATGTATGATGATACCTAAATACCTAACGTTTTGAGTATCGATTTGAAATATATGTTTAATGTAATATTTATATTTTTTATATTTATATATATTTAATTATTATTTACTATACATTTTTAGATATATGCTTAATATAATTTTTTATTTTATATTGTATATTTATTTATTATTTATTTTTTCTACTTTTTATATTTATTTATTCTAATATTATGATAGATGACTAATATAATATTTATATATCTTATATTGTATATTTACTTATTCTAATTTTCTTGCATTTATGTTAAATGATAATATTACGATAGATGCTTAAAATAATATTTCTATTTACTATTTTGTATATTTAATTATTATTTATTTTTATTATATTGTAAATTTACTTATTCTAATATTACGATAAATGTTTAATGTAATATTTTTATTTATTATAATGTATATTTACTGATAATTTATTTTAATATAAATTTTTTATATAGATATTTAATTTACTTTTTCCATTTCTTATATTGTATATTTACTTATTATTTATGTTTTTTATATTGTATATTTACTTATTCTAATTTTCTTGTTTTTATATCTAATGATAATATTACGATAAATGTTTAATGTAATATTTCTATTTCTTATATTGTATATTTAATTATTATTTATTTTCTATTGTATATTTACTTATAAAATATTTGGAAATAATAAAAACGTAAAAGTATACACTTTTCAGCTAGATGTTTAATGTAGTTTTTATATTTTTATTGTATATTTACTTATTATTTATTGTTTCTTATATTGATATTTACTTATTCTAATTTTTGCTTTAATATCTATTGTAATATTACTATGCAAATTTTGGATCGATATGTAATTTTTTTCATTTATTATATTATATTTACTTATTGTTTATTTTTTCTTATATTGTATATTTAATTATTTTTTCATTTGTATATTACGATAGATTTTAGTGTAATATTTTTATTTCTGATATTGTATATTTACATATTATTTATATTATTTAGATTTTATATTTACTTATTATTTATTTTGTTTTTATTATATCAAATTATAATATTACGATAAATGTTTAATATAATATTTTTATTTTTAATATTGTATATTTACTTATTATTTATTTTAATATATTATTTTTATTTATTATATTACATATTTATTTTAATTTTATTCTTATATTGTAAGTTTACTTATTATCTATTTTTAATGTTAAATAACGTTTTTTGAAAGAAAGTTTTTATGCTGATGTGGACGTTCTAAGAGTTTCAAAAAATTCCATTTTATTAGTATACATTATTGGAAGGCGGTAACAAACACATGTGGAGCCTGATGATTGTCTGTGTAATTGATTTGTATCCTCTCCACTAGCTGTTGGCGAACATCTATTTCTTGAGTTGCGCCTCTTATTTTTTAACTTTTAGTTATGAGTGGTGACCGTTGGCTTTGGTTGATGCACATGTTGGTTCGATATGGATTCGAAGTCTAAGGGAAAAAACGTCTCTCAGGGTGGAGACGTTGAACATTTGGTGAAAGGTTTATCTGATACGAAGCTGGGTCACGATGGAGGAGAGTTGGAGGTCATCTCCAAAAGCAACACCGATGTGAGTCATGGGAAGAGGAAGTAGAATAAGGAGTTTTTTGACAGCTTGTCTATGATTCTCAGTTTTGTGTTTATTATTGTTTCTTAATGTAGATTGAAGTTGTACTTAGAATAAACCAATTACCGGATGATATAATCTCGATGATCCTTCAGAAGGTTCCTCTCTGGTCAGTGCCGGTCCGGATATATTTGGCGCCTAAAGCACGCCAAAAATTTGTTGCCCTTAACTATAATTTGTTTGACGTCCTATCTATCTTTTCTTTTTCTATTTGCAAGCATTATAATTTGATCAAATCTTGTTGGCATCTATTTCAGTTTGTAAAATTTCTAATTTTTTTCATAGAGTTTTATATGAATAATTCTGTTTGTTTGGCATTTAGAAAATTCTAAAAGAGATGAAAAGAATTCACATAAGAAAAAAAGAAAAAAATATTTTTGATGTAATATTTCTATTCTTGCTTTATATTTGTATTTCTTATATTGTATATTTAATTATTATTTAATTTTTGTTTTTATTATATTAAATAATAAGATTACAATAGATATTTAATGTAATATATCTATTTCTGAATTGTATATTTACTTATTATTTATTATAAGAACATATTTTTATTTCTTATATTATGTATTTATATTTTCTTATATTGTATACTTATTATTTATTTGTTTATTTTTCTTATATCAAATGCTAATATTACGAAATATATTTAATGTAATATATATATTTCTCATATTGTATTTTTACTTGTTATTTATTTTACTATACATCTTATTTGTTTACTTATTTTAATATTACGATAGATGTTTGATGTAATATTTTTATTTTTATATTGTGTAAATACTTATCTATTCTATTAAAATAGAAGTCATGACTCATTTTATGTGTGATTTTTTATTTGGACCATCATTAGAAAACTTTAATAAAATGTATTTTATTAAAACTAATGATAAAATATTTGTAACTATTTTAATCATAATATCTTTTGATATCTTTATATTTTAAATATAAATATATATTAAAAATTATAACAAATCTTTTGAAAAATATTTTATCAAGATCTCAACATTAAAAATTATGTAAATATTTAATTAATTTCGAATTATATAAAATATAATTATAGATTAATATACATTCAATTATATTTTATAAAATGAAAAAATAAAAAACCATGTACTTTTATAAAATGAAAAATAAAATTATATACTTATATATACAATAATATAACATATAAATAAACATAAAAATTTGCTAAACGGTAATATAACTTTGAAATCCGGATCAAAATTTAGTAGATATTAAATATAAAACAATTTTAAAAATATGATTTTTCTTATATATTTTAATTTATTTAGTAATTAAATTCAAATCGAATAAGATAAAATATAAAATGTAAATTATAAAAGTATTGTGTTTGTAATAATTATACAAACATTTAAATATATGAATAACGTTATAGTTATACTACAAAGTTATAGTTTATATAATAAAGTTTATCAGTAACTTATTATAATTTGGTGTTATATATTATCTAATTTTATAATAATGTTTGAATTTATTATAGTATTATTGGTCATGCGGGTTTTCTTTTTATACTCAAGTTATAGTTTATATAATAAAATTATCAATAACTTAATATAATTTTGTGTTATATATTAATAATGTTTACGTGGCTTATACTAATATTACTATAAATTTTTATAAATTTGTATTTTTGTAGGAAAATTTATTTTAAGAAATTGTAATATAACAATACTATTTTACATAATTGTTTTTTTAAAATTTGAAATATATGAAAATTAAATTGCACCTATATGATAAGACGAGTAAAATTTTGGCATATATACAATAATATATTATCTACATAAACATAAAAATTTGCTAAATGATAATCTAATTTTGCAATCCTAATCAGAATTTAGTATAAATTAAATATAAAATAATTTAGAATATGAATATTACGTATATATTATTATATTTAATAATCATATGGAAATCCAATAAAATAAATATATAATAAGAAATGAATTGAAACATTTGATATTAACATATAAAAATAAAATTAACACATATATATATATATATATATATATATATATATATATATATATATTATCTAAATAAACATTGAAATTTTACTAAATGATAATCTAACTTTGAAATCCAAATCAAGATTTAATATAATTTAAATATAAAATAATTTTAAAATATGATTTTATGTATATGTTAACATGTATACTATAAAATTATTGTGTTGTAATAATTATATAAACATTTAAATATATGACTAATGTTACTAATGATGAAAAACAAATAACTATGTATATAAAAAGAAAACAAAACCCGCGCGGTTGCGCGGGTCAAATTCTAGTTCTAATATTACAACAGATGTTTAATGTAATATTTTTATTTCTTATATCATATATTTACTTATTATTTATTTTTCTTATATTATATATTTAGTTATTATAATATTATGATAGATGTTTAATGTAATATTTGTATTTGTTCTATTGTATATTTACTTATTATTTATTTTACTATATATTTTATTTTACTATATATTTTATTTATTTACTTATTTTAATATTAAGATAGATTTTTGATGTAATATTTCTATTTCTTATATTGTATATTTACTTATTGTAATATTGCAACATGTATTTAATGTAATTTTTTATTTCTTATATCGTATATTCACTGATTATTTATTTTTATTATGTTATATATTTAATTATTATAATATTACGATATATGTTTAATGTAATATTTGTATTTGTCCTATTGTATATTTACTTACTATACATTTTTCTGATCATTGTGTAATTTATTTTTTTCATTTATTATATTGTATATTTACTTATTCTTTATTTTTCTTATACTATTTATTTACTAATTCTAATTTTTTGCTTTATATTTTTATTTCTTATATTGTATATTTAATTATTTTTTTATTTTATTATATTGTATATTTAATTATTATTTAATTTTGTTTTTGTTATATTAAATGATAATATTAAGATAGATATTTAATGTAATATATCTATTTCTGAATTGTATATTTACTTATTGTATATTTTAATATTATATTTTTATTTCTTATTTTGTGTATTTATTTATTATTTATTTTTTCTTATATTGTATACTTATTATTTATTTATTTTTTATATCAAATGCTAATATATTATAGATGATTAATGTGATATTTCTATTTCTAAAATTATATATTTACTTATTTTTTACTTTTTTATATTGTATATATATTTATTATCTATTTTTAATGCCATGTGGCGTTTTTTTTTAAAATGATTTTGTGCTGATGTGGACGCTCTATGAAGCCTCATAATCTCTGTATATTTAATTATTATTTAATTTTTGTTTTTGTTATATTAAATGATAATATTAAGATAGATATTTAATGTAATATATCTATTTCTGAATTGTATATTTACTTATTGTATATTTTAATATTATATTTTTATTTCTTATTTTGTGTATTTATTTATTATTTATTTTTTCTTATATTGTATACTTATTATTTATTTATTTTTTTATATCAAATGCTAATATATTATAGATGATTAATGTGATATTTCTATTTCTAAAATTATATATTTACTTATTTTTTACTTTTTTATATTGTATATATATTTATTATCTATTTTTAATGCCATGTGGCGTTTTTTTTTTAAAATGATTTTGTGCTGATGTGGACGCTCTATGAAGCCTCATAATCTCTCTTTTATTAGTATAGATTTTTAACCAATAAAATTGTTATAAACACTTTGAAATTAATAATTTACATTAATTAATGCATTGAAAATGTAAAAAACGTATCTTTTTGAAACTAATTTTTTTCCTATAACATGGTTCTTTCTGGAACAGAGAGAGTATCTCATAATCAATTTTTAACTATCACTATTTAATTAGTTTTCTATTTAGTTTTATTTTCTTAAGAAAAAATGTAAAAAATATCTTTTAGCTCTTATATACTAATCTTATTTTGTTATATTTATAAAATTTGAGACTTTATTTGTAAAATAAATAAATAAATACAGTAATTTTTTTATCAATTTCAATTTACATAATATCCACTTGGATTATTTTGCTTAGCAAATGATTGATCTCAGTTAATCGTGTTAAAGTTTGGATCAATATAGACAGGGTATCAAAATCCAAGCAAAACGATTAAATATTGTTATATTCAATGATGTTACGATCTTTGAGGTATATTATTCATATTGTTCATGTTGATGATTGAAAATGAAAGAATTTTGAAACACAGATTCAGTCATGGACACTGCAAAAGTCATTTAGCTTTGAATAGTGATTGTTTCAAACGTTCTCGTTTGTATTTGGCGCTTTACGTTTACAGCTCCCACAAAATAACCATGTGATTGTAGTAGTCGCATTATATATGTTTTTTTTAATCAAGAGTCGCATGATCCTACACATACACTGTTTTTATTACAAACAAATATAACTACAAAAAAAACAGAAAGTTGTCAGAGTTTTTCTTATTGCAGGAATGAGAAACCATGTGGTTGCAGTGATTTTCTCCTTGATCATATTAGTAGCAAAGCCTTTGAAGAACCCTAAGACTCTTTTTCTTCGCTTTGAGTCATATGCTGCTTGAATCATCACCTTGCACTTACAAACACCATGAATGTATATCTACCAAAATAGTAGTCTGGATCAATGACATGACAAGAGTTATTAAGAGGTAAGTTACAATACCTGATTGCTGGATATGTAATGACGGTAGCATCACTTTTAGACACGGCACCTAACAAGGCAGAGAGGACTTCAGGGGAAGAGTCTTTGTTGGCTTTTGCCTTTCTTTTTCCCACGGAGGTTCTGTTCAAACACTGTATGTATACTACAAAGAGAAAAGAAGCTTACTGTTCAGAGCTTACTGCAGATAACACTTGGGAAAATGAAGAACTTGTAGAGAGTTTGTCTTGGAGGTTGAGCTTGCTGAAGAACTTGCCAAGTTTGTTGAATCTATTATGCATTTTTCTTCAAGAACAAAACTAATGAGACAAATCTGTTTCTTTTCCGGTTAATCAGTATTATTGAACTTCAGAGAACATGGAGGAGTAATACCAATGGAGATAATATTCCAAGCAGCCCTTACTATTGGCATACATGGAGGAGTAAGTTTCTTTTGCCTCTTATGATCAAATCCTAAACTGAAAAGTGAAAACTAATATGGGTACTATTGTTTGTTAATATCATAGTTACACTGATGATTCAGAAATTGAGACCTGGGAATTTGACTTTTGCAGGTAGATGAGGTGGTGATGGGAGAGGCAGAGAACGCAACAAACCTCTATTCAAAAGCGGTGCGCTTACTAGTCTTCCTTGTAGTGGAAGTGCAAACACTCACAAACTCAGCAAGGTATCGAATCAGAACATATATTGATGCACTCATAAGCAGTTTAAAACACCTACAATCACATAGAAGAACCTTCAGGTCCTCAGAAACCATGAGAGGAGGAGGAACAAACAAATCCCACATGTTTTGTTCAGTCTCTGTAAAAATAACCATTTGTTTGTACAGCCACAAAAGAAAGAGACCTGATTCTTGATTCTTTTGGATGTTAAATATCCAGAGGGACTTGTACCATTCTCTTTCTGATCAATTGTTTCTGTACGTTGAGATATTGGTTCAATATTAAGATCTTACAATATGAGTGTTTTCCCACAGTAATGCATATGGTCTCAAATGAAACATCGTTGATACATATATTAAGGATTCATAAACGAGCATAGAGCTTGGATTAATGTTAAGCGCCCTAGAACAAGGCAAAATTGCTATCTCGAGGGATGCTAATGGAAAAAGAAATTATAACTTAAACACCTAACACTGCATCTACTATACATTGGAAAGTAAAAAACTACCACCAAAGACTGTTTCTTCATTCTTCTCCAACCGCTATAAAGCAGATTACACTAGAGCATATGAGACTATTAATTGGGGACAGAGGATAATAGCTTCTTCAGTTTTTCATATGCCATGAAGGCAATGCCAACACCAGGAGCCACTTTGTAGTATTCTGGTAAGATTCCTCTGTATAGCCCTCTCATGCCTTCTGCCTTAAATATATGTTTGAATGTTCCAAGGAGACCCGTTTTATACACTCGAGCTCGCCCACCAGCTCCTTCCAACTGCATTCTTCTTCTCACCAGGTCCACAGGGAATGTCGCTACAAAAGTTAGATTGGTATATAGTCTAATAATTTTTCATGTAATGCATACACCGAAAAGAAAGCCATGGATAATCTTTTATCCATAACAAACCTGTTGAGGAAGCAATTCCAGAGAGACTGCCACAGCTAAGACTAACCATAACTTCTGAATCATTAGGCCTGAAAAGGGTTTTAAAGAAGCAAATTATTAAAATAGGATGAGTTAATATAGAACAAACAAACTCACATCCCAAATCAAAGAGCTAGGCCTTCTACCTATGAGATAGCCATGATGTTTTCAGAGAGTTATATGCTGAGAAGCTGATGGCAAGGCTTGGACCAACACCCTGCAATAACAAAACAAGTGTAAAACATAGCTACATTACATCAAATAAGAAACTCAATTTTCATTATTATCCAGCTTAAAAGTTAGATTCATTAAATTTTCTAGCCTCGGCTACATCATCCTTCTTGGTTGTGTTTTTAAAGTGTTCTGTAAGTAAAAGTTTCACACTCAATTCAACATCTTCCGATATATATGACCATGAGCATGAACTGCTTCAAATGAATCATTTCTATATTCTTAACTGAACAGCTTATATGCAACGAGAATGCCTAGTGCATGTACGCCCATTAATTAGGTGCCTAAAATTACCAGATCAGCCCCTTACACCATTAACTAGACACTTATATCATCTACGAGACTCCCATCTGCCGAAGCAGCATAGGGAAAATCATAGTGGGAGGTATTGGCTAAATGACTACCAATACTGACTATCTTAACACTGCCAAGAAGGAATTAACAATCAAAAACAGAACGTTAACAAGAGGAAACAAATAAAATAAAAAAGCGTACCAACAAAGTCGCACCAAGTCCTTTATATAGACCCCAAAACCCCTCTTCTCTGCAAATGGTACGGAAAGCATGCCCAACACCCTGATAATACATTGAGCTTCTCTGCAAAAAGATCAAATAGAACGCATTCAGGCCAAGAGAAGTAAGAAAAAAAACAGATTAGGTAAAGGAAAACTGTTTAATAAGTATATAACATCACCTTTCAACTTAATAAAAGTTCACAATTTACCTGAGCAGAAAGGCGTGTCCTAACAAGATCAAGAGGGTAAGTAGCTGAAGCAGCTGTCATCCCAGCTAAGCCACCACTTACAAAATGCACTAAAACATCCAAACTTGCATTTCCTTTATACCTCTTCAAGACTGGATTCGAGTAAAAAAGCTGCAAATCAAAAAAAAAAAAAAAAACAAAGACAGATCAGCATGAGCTAGTTATTACACACTCTCTAAATAAAGAATCGAACACAACTCACAGTATTGTATTCTTCATAAGCGTAGAAGTTCACTGCAGAGTAAGGAAGCCTGTGAGCTACAGTAACCAAGTTTCCTTTCCAGAAAGCTCTAAAACCTTCCTCGTTAACAATACGTGAAGCTTCACGCCAAATGCTAGGACTACTCAAAATCGCAGTCTCCGATTGCATCCCTTGTATCTATCAACAACAAACAAATAAACAACAACTTGTCATGCGATTCCGATTCATCACACCTCACGATCATTCATGCTTATGGGTAACAATAAAGTCTCCAACTTTAAACTCACAACTCCACAAACATGCCAAAGTTTACAACTTTACCTGGAACAAGATGGTGAGACGAGCGAGAGGAGCGGTGCACGTCTTAGCAAAAGCGCCGGAGATTCCGCCGGCGACGAGATGCGAAATGGATCCACCCTGTTTCTGATTCAGTGACTGTTTACTATTATTACTTTGTTGTTGAGGTTGTTGCTGTAAAAGCTTCCTGTTTCCGGCGTCTACGACGGTGTTGTTGACGGCGGTGGCTGTGTGAAGAGCCCTCTGTCCTCCTTCCACTACTACGCCGACTCGAGCTTCCATAGTCATTTTCCGAGATTGGTTTGTAACTGGGTCTGAGGAATTCGATGCATCAATTAAAGAGATTTTGAGATTTTTGGAGAAATCGATGTGGGGGAGAGAAGGGGAAACCCTAAGAGAAAAACCCTTAAACCTCTGTTTGTTTGAGAAGGGAGAAAAAGGGTTTATTCGGAATAAGAAAGGTGACGACGCTCTCTCACATACAACTCAAAACGTCGTCGTGTAGTTCAAATTCGATTTTGAACCACCAACATCACCTCGTCTATTCTTTTTTTTTTCTTTTTGAAATATTTTTTTTTTGTACTTTTACTTTCACCTTTTAAATTTTATTTCCAAAAGTATCTCCAGTCTATCTCTATATTTTCTTTCAAAATATTATAAATTTAAATTTTGCTCAAATGTATGTACCTCAAAATAAAATTCTTTAGTTATACGTTGGAGTAAAATTCATTTATGTAATAAAGTTAAATTATTCTTGAAGAGAAAGATAGATGTGGACTGCAATTAATGGTCTAAGTAAATTTCTTTTCAAAAAATGGTCTTAGTAAATTACAAGTAAATTATTCCTATTATGATCATTGAACAGTGAAATTTATTGAACCGACTTTTTTGAAGAATGAGTTGGTTTTATCAATGGGGTCAATAAAAGAGATGTTAAAAATATATTTACACTGATAATTATTTTTAGAGTATATAGATATATCACTAATTTTAAAGTATATCCATAAATTTATGTGAAGTTGGTTTAGAAATTAGAATAAAACCATTTTAAGGTTTTTGAGTTTGGTTCTTATATCCACATTTCGATAAGTCAATATTAGTTTATTACATATCGATCTAAATACACACTAAATAAATAAGAGTACTAAAACACTTGACTTAGCAAAAGTACAAAACAAGGAGAAGTAAAAGCACATGAAAAGGTGATCACATAACCAAATCTACAGCGATGCATGTTACATATACTTTGACGTATTACCCACTGAGGATGCCTCAACATCATCGCCACCGTCAGCAACAGCCAGATTTGATTGCACACTCTTATAAGTATACCTTTTGGCTACAATCACAAAGAAGCATATATTTACAGCGGTCAAAGCGGCTAGCGTCCAGTAAAAACGGTCCAAGCGGCTGCTATTAAGATCTTTCCCGAACAAGCTCTTCCCAGAGATTCCCTCGGCTGAACGATCAGTAACCGTTATTAAAATATTGTTGACAAAGCTAGCCGCTCCAATCACACTAAGGTAAAAGGCTATGCCTAAACTCCTCATCGAGTCAGGGACTTGGTCGTAGAAATACTCTTGAAGACCCACTAGAGTCAAAGCGTCCGCTATGCCTATAACTATGAACTGAGGAGCTAACCATATAACACTCATGGTCATGTGATGTTGCTTAGTATAATCCAATCTTTTTCTCTCTACTAGAGCAGCTATGACCATGGTTATTAAGGAGAAAACCATACCGGTTCCGATTCTTTGTAGAATGCTAATACCTCTTTCGTTTCCCGTGACGCGTCTCAAAAGAGGCACGAGGAGTTTCTCGTAGAGTGTTAAGGAGATGATCATGGAGAGAGCTACGAGGGCGAACATGGAAGATGGAGGAACTATGAAGCTGTGACCGATATGTCGGTCCATGATAATGGCTTGTTTGATGAAGAATGTTGTGCCTTGAGTGGCGCATGTGCCAAAGGCTAAGGTAAAGAACCAGATTGGAATCATGTTGATGAGTAGCTTTAGTTCTTCTACTTTTGTTACCGTTGCGAGTTTCCATGGACTCTCTTTCTCAGCCATAGCATTCTCGCTTCCTTGGTTTTCGATAATGGCTGCTTTGTCCAAAAATCTGCAAACCGTGTAGAGGTTAGTTCTATGCAAAAGAAACCTGAGACGGGTTTTAGTTGGAAATTAAGTGTTAAATCGAGTAAAAATCAACAGAATAAATAGAAATAAAACCAAGTCCAGATATATGCTTAAAAGTTCATAACAAACGGATTTAATATAACAAAAAAAAAACTATCATATAGTATATATACATTTTTAGTCTAGATGTGTATTTGAAAAAAAAAATGAATTCAGACAGAAAGGTAACAAATCCACAAAGCTATCCATATACTCTTTGTTTGAGATCAATTGTTGCTGTAGAGTTTAATTTTTTTTAATTTAAGTATTGTTTTATATTTTAATACATTTATTTGTTAATTTTTCTATTTTATCCATATTCTTTCAATTCATTAATTAACATAATCAAATAAAAAAATTAGTAATATAGGAATAAAACATAAAATTTAATGGTTTTTTTAATCTAGGTGAAAGAAACTAGAATGATATGTAAAAATGAAATGGAAGAAGTATCATTTTATTTTTTTGTCAATTAACATCCTATCTAGGCTAAATTAAAGAATAACAATTTCTATTAGTATATAATAAATATTCAGATATTAAATCTGTGATACACAAATCCATACATTTTTCGATTAGAATTTAATTTTTGTTTACTACTACTCCTATTTTTAATTAATGACCAAACCGGAACTACATGTATATATATGTATATATATATATATATATATGTAATATAGCTGTAAGTTGCATTATGAATTTAAGATTATGTTTTTTTTTTGAAAACTTACTTAAGATTATTTGTGCTGGAGAGAAACCGTCCCTTAGTATACTCTTCTCTAGACAACTCATGAAGAAGAGAAGAATCATTGGGACAAGGCAGATGTCTTTTGGAAATGGCAGCAACAAAGACTTGCAACATCGGGGTCAAAGGGCTACCGACAGGTGCTCGATATCGATAGAACGGTCTACCAACAAGGAAGATCAAAAGCGATGTAGCCATGACAACGGTGAGTATGATACCAGCCACACCCCAGCCAAGACGGTCTTCTATATAGACGATCACAGTCACCGCGGCTAAAACACCAGCGCAAAGACCGGTGCTCCACCAGTTAAAGTAAGACATCTTCATCATTCGTTCTTCAGGATGGTCATCTTCGAATTGGTCAGCTCCAAAGCTCTCAAGGGATGGCTTATGACCTCCAGTGCCTATGGAGATCAAGTAGATTGCAATGAAGAAAGCTATTTCGTGGGCTTGTCTTGGCTCAACACACATTTCTTCATGACAAGCTTTCAATCCCGGGATAAACCAAGACAATGTTAACAGAATCAAACCCTGTAGATTGCAATAAAATTAAAAAATAATCAAAGATAGTAAAACAAGAGAAACAAACCATCATGGCTTTGACGGATCTCAAAATAAATCATACAAATAAAGTATATATTCAGGAATATTTTGATGTGTTACAACAATTACATAAAATATTTTGAATGCATCCAGTATTATTGAATCGGTTTTGAGTGTATATATGCAAGATGTGCTACTACAAAAAAAAAACAGAACAAAATATCTTAAGAAAATGTATATAAAATACTTTTTAACAAATAAAAAATGAATAAGGAGTTATTACCATAAGGTAGATTATGGTTGCAAGTAGGACAGTGGCATAACGGCCGAGATAAGCATCGGCGACGAAGCCTCCAAGAAGAGGCATCAAAGTAGTGACACCAGACCAGTAGTTTGCATTTCTTATAGCCATCTTAAGATCTTGGTGAAGAATGGTCGTTAAGTAGACCACTAAGCTCGTAGCGATCCCAAAATAACTTAGCCTCTCACTGAACTCGATTGCTGCATGTACACATATATCAACCCATAAGATTATATATATGTAATTATCTCATACCACTTGACAAAGGTTGATATACATACCAATGATGAAGAGTGCAGCTCTCCAAGCTCCGGTTCTAGCCCGAACAGGAATCTCTCCTCTACTATCGAGAGAAGAGTCAAGAACCCATTTCTGTTGATCATCGTACGAATCTTGAAGCTTTGTATCAACCTTGTTGTGCTTCATAACTTTTTGTGTTAATGATTGAGAGAAGGAGAGGACTGTTGATGGGTGATGTGTTTGTGGAGAAGCAAGCTTGGGAGCCTTGGTTCTCTTTATAATGAGTAGCATTCGCTATATATGTTGACTCTTCTTAGCTTAGTGCTCTAAGATTCTTTCAATGGAATATACCACAAAAGACACGTTAAGTTGACAAATAGTGTAACGTACCTACTATTCCCGCTCGTTTATAAATATATAAATAGCTAACATTTATTTTCACCGGGACTTTCAGTTTTAAGACTAACCATATCTTTAGCTTTTAGTGTAACGTCTCTACAACAATACAGGGAAGTAAATGATGGTGAAGTTTTGGTTACGCTCACAGAAGTACAAATCTTGGTGTGATGTGGTAGTCATCTTTTTTTTTCCAAAATTTCAGATTGTAACTGGTGTGGCTTTGTGGGCCTAAGGTGTCATATAAATTAAGTTCAAATTTCCATTAGCTCCAAAGTTCAAAAGAATTAGAATTAGATAGATTTACCAAATGAATTGAACCAAAAAGAAAGAAGGAGAGAACTACCAAGTGAATGAGAGATGGAGACAAGAAACTTCAGATTTGATCGAATATTTTTATGAATCACAAATACTATTAAATCAAGAAAAAATCTGATTGTCCAAGTTTTGATTCTTATTCAACAACTTTGAGCTACAAATAAATTTACACTCCAAGAGAAAGTGAAACCAAAGATATAGTAACCGTATCTTAATTAAATAAAACTTCGCATGCATTAGTTCTTGTGCAAATATTTACAAAGAATCTTATAGTAACTAAGAAAGATTCATATCATATGGGTGTGACTGTGTGAGGCATATAGTTTAAAGATTCTATCGTTGTGTCTATTTAGAGACATCTCCCTCTTGGCTACCACCAAGACCAAAGACTTTTAACTCGACTGAAAATCACCAACACATTATTAATGCCTTACAGAAAACTTGTCACTCAAATGATTCCCAAGTACCAAAATAATTGGCCCAAAAGATTCGGGATAAAGCCTCTTGTAGCCCTCTAGGATCTGATCCTTAATATCTACTTTTATTTTTAAAAATTCTTTCGAAAACAAACTCAAATCCTTGTTCGAGAAGTAGAAAGAAAAATCCTTAATTAGGAAAATATTACCTAGAAATAGGTACGATTACCAAATAAAAAATCATCGTTCATGAGTTGCCTTACGTATCTTCTTAAGATCATACCTAAAATTCAACAATGACAAACATCTGCACCCACATTTAAAAGTGATTTTTAATTATAATCATGTATAATCTCATCTATTAATAGTGTTGTTGACCACTACCACCACATGTTACACGCTATCGATCAGTATTGTACTCTATTACTGCTATAAGTCTATAATCACTCACGAGAAAGAGAAAAAAAAAAAGGAAGAGACACACTTAAGCATAATCATATAAATCAAACTTCAACGGTAATAATCACATGTTAATTAATTAGGAGGGTCAATTGTGCTTAATACTGTAATTAACCACCATCCAAATTAATGACATTATATGATCATTATCCTCTACTTCTAGATTGATCTATATAGCCTTAATTTCTAGAAAGAAAGAATTTTCATATAGATATATATATATGGTCAGGAAGTAAAAGGACCAACTCAAGTTTAAATTAGTGAGTTTTTAGTGGCTGTGGCTAGCTTATTGGTGATCATTGCCAAGAGGAAAGTTGTGAATGGATATGCGACCAAAACCAAATACACCATTCCCAAATCTTGAATATTTAATTGAGAGAGAGTTCCAATAGTAAATTAAAAACAATTAATGTTTGGATTAAGAGTCAACTCTTATCATGTAGTATGATGAACTAATGGAAATCTGAGGCTATGGTTGAGGAAAGTGAATTACCTTTTCCCCTAGTGCTGCTACCACCAATAACTTATTATCATTATCTAGCTATGACTAAGCAATTCCAAATACAAATTAAAAAAAAAAGACTAGGTTTTTTAAATGAGTCTGAATCGGATTGTTTTGGTACTACGTTAGACGAGTCAGCTCGTGGATTATTATCTTTAATTGTAAATTTAAATTGGAATATATTCTGTGTATTAATTTACTATTTTGACACATTTAACTTAATATATAGATTATATTATAATGTTTCATTTGCAATGAAATTGAAAGAAATTATAAACACACTGAACAAATGGGTTTTAAAATCATGCCCTTCTTTTAGTCACAGTTGGAACGAAGTTCATAAACTCTCATATATAGAAGATATCTTTTTTGTTCTTAATCATAGAAGATATCTTCTAACACGCTATATGATTTTAATATATGTTCATATATAGTGTCTGCAATAACTGATAGTAACTACTTCTCAATGCTTCGTTTTGGATGAGTCTTACTCGTAAACAAATTATCGCATCTCTTACTTTTCTTGTACTAAAGTTCATAATAGATCTTTTAACCTAAATTCAAAATCAGTGGCTAGCAAGAACTAAACTGGGCATGGTACGCTAACTTATCAATTTGTGGGTGTTGAAATATCAAACTATCTGGATTTTATGTCCGTTAACGTGATTATTCTCTAGCGATAGGACCACCAATAAAGTTTTCCGGCGATGGGAAACTCAAATACGTATAGTGCATCAGCATGCATGCTTTCACAAGAAGCCTTGTTAAGGTCTCTATCAAGAATCAATACTTTTTTGTCCCAACGAAGAATAAATAGCACATAATGAACGTGCTTGATTTTATTTTTTGGAATTTATAAGTTACCTTAGAGATTATGTTGTTCTTTCAATGACGGACCGCTCTTAAAACTCTTCACTTTTATTCTTTGTTTGAAAATGATTTTGGTGACAGGATTAGATTTCATATGATATTTGATTGAAAAGACATCTTAACTTCTTCCACTAAGTTGTTAAGATGTTTTGTGCTAGAGTATTTTCATTCATAGATTTTTAAATAATATCAACATTAAAAATATAAAGTAAGAGAGACTGAACGAATTTGCAGAAATGTTAAAACACTTATGAATCTTAAATACCACTTGTATTTCAATTAGTAGTTTTTAATTAATTTTAATTATTTAAATGTATTAACTTTTTGCTTGAAATAGTTTTTAGGGATTTTATCAATGAGTGTGCTCTTAGGTCACCTTTAACCTTGAAACCCAAAGTGGGTTACTTATTTTCTTTCCTTTTTTTATTTATTTTTTTTAAAAAAAGAAAAAAAGAAAAAGAACCAATTGCGGGCCGCCACGTGTCAGTGGAGCCCACAAATAGTGCAAGCAACTAAGAGCACCTCCAATGGTTTGGAACCCCCTTGGGGTTCTAAACTTTTTTTTTTCTTTTTTTTTTGATTTTTTTTAATAAAAAAAATTTTAAAAAAAAGATGAACCAATCGCGGGTCACCACGTGTCAGTGGGGCCCGCAAATAGTTTAAGAACCTGGTTCTTAAAAGGGGATTTTTAGAGTTGGTTCTAAAAATTTTTGGGCCCCACCCATGTTTAGAACCCCTAAAAACTCTCTAAAAACCCTCCATTGGAGGTGGTCTAAACAAAAAGGGTGTTTAATTAGGCAAAATAAAAATTGGTTTTAGGGGGTGCTAGTGGGGCCCACCCCTTAAGCTACCCACTAAGCACCCCCATTGCACATGCCCTTATGCACTAACGAAATAATAGAAATTAAATGGGTCATAAAAACATATGTTATATAACCAAAATGAAAAGTATTTGGTTGAAAAGTGAAGATATACTATCATCGCCATACAAATTCTACAATTATCAAAGGGAGCAGGTCAAACCACTCGACCTGCTTTGGAATGATAGTTACTAAACTGAAATCTTAAGAGCATCTGTAATTGTAATTTCTCTTAAAATTTCTCACCAAAAAGTAATAATGAAAAAAAAATACAAGAGAGAAAAAGTCGAGACTCTAAAAAATGTTTGAAAGACTGCCATGACATTTGTCTTCTTCCTGTTTATAGGAACTTTTTATCATTAAATAATAATTACATAACTAAGCTATTTTAAAATATTAATACTTTTAATATTGGAAAACTCACTTAAAAAAATCTACCTGCTCTGATTCTCTGATGCACTTATCCGGACGCACAAATGTCATGATATGTAAAATGTAAACATACGCAAGGATAAATTCTAATTTTCATAAATAATTTGTAATCCATTAATATGACATTCTTAAGTATATCTATTGAAATGTTAGAATTGCAAATAAACTTTCATCTTAGAAAATAAAAAGAAGATAGCTTTTTTTTGCTAGGAAAAAAAAATTCAACTCTTTACCGCAACTCTTTCAACGAGAATTGAATTCAAGTAGTGGAGTACATATTAACACTCTTTTACCATTAGATCAACAGGTTGGGGTAAAAAATAATATAGATACATTTTATTGATTTGGAAACTTACTATCAGTTAAACAATCAGTAAGCACCAGTGGTCTAGTGGTAGAATAGTACCCTGCCACGGTACAGACCCGGGTTCGATTCCCGGCTGGTGCAATTAATTCTATTATTTCATGAACTTTTGGATTTATATTTGAGATTTTAGGCCTTTTCTTCTTATTTAGACAATCCCGAACTTGTTTCGATATAGGCCCAATAAATAGCCTATGATGTTAAACCCAGTATCTATATATATACACGGTTGGATCCTTTTACCTCTATCCCTTCCCGATTACTAGAGGTCTTCCACAGACGGTAATGCTTATGATCAGATCCTCTCGTCAACGTTTTCGCAACAACAACAGCTACAAGGTCTTAACGCTGATGTACTGAGATTTTCTTGTTTTTTTTTTAGCAGAGTTAAGAAGTATGCTGTTGAGTCTAGAGAGAAGGTTGATTACGATGCGCAGTTTAAGAATCTGGACATATTAGTCACTTATAGATTCTGTACAAGCTTGATGAAGGACTCAAACCTGTTACTTACTAGATGGCTAGGAACGAACATGAGTTAAGTTGTAGTGTTACAGTTCTTAACATAGTTTTGTTCGGATGGATTTGACTTGAGCTGCTCTGGTCATTAGGTTTTAAACACACCTGAATAATGTGCAGTCTTTATGTATCTAGATTTTTTATGAACAATGTTTTGCATTGGTTCATATAATTCTCATCGTGAAACTTTCATTATTCTCATCCTGTTCATCCTGATCTTGAGCATTTTCCACGCCGTTTTGGTTCAGACTATATGTAGGTCATAAGTAAAGCCAGCTTCATAGAAACACAAGAAGACGTGGTCATGGTAATAACTTCATCTCTATATGTTAGAGTCTGATGGTAGCTACGTGCTGACAATAGGATCTATTTTGCTTTGCTTTTTGTCCGGAATTTCTTTCTCTGGTTTTTACTCCACAGCTGATTGTGTTTTTAACTTTGCGATATATAAACTAAGTCTTGGCTTATTTTTGCTTTTGGATTGCGTTTGGTTAGAGTCTCAAATGGTTGCATCAACTCTTTGATTCTACTACTTTGCTTCTTATTATAAAATTATATTGGTCAATACTTGTCTTAGTTGCAAACTTTGGTGCGTGCAGGCTCGAACTTTTAAGTTCTTACTTCTAATCAAACATGTACTAAACATGTAGCGACCTTTGATAGGTCATAGGTCTAATCAAACATGTGTTTGATACTCTCTTTTTGTAAAGAAAACATAGGTTGAAATCATTTCATATATTATTGATATAGTTACTAATTACAACCACACTGATACATATAAAACATTATCATTATTCATATAATATACGATACATGAGGATAGGCTTTTAGGGTGTACTAGTGAACTCCAAATCTTCATCATAAAGCCATATTAATCTCCATCTCTTTTCCTCAACACTTCATGGAAGTGTGTATGCTATAAGGAACACACACCAAAAAAAACATATAATATTAGTCCTCAATGTGAATATTAGGCTATCTATCTTTTAATATAAACCATAATATATATATATATAAGACAAAAAATTTAAATAACTATTTGAGAGATTGCAGTTATATATATATATATAACTGCAATCTCTCAAATAGTTATTTAAATTTTTTTGTCACAAAAATAACTATCACTTTTTGAAATAACATTTCATAAATCTAAACTCTAAATCTAGAGTTAACTAAAACTATAAATGTATATTTAAACTTTTTAACAAAATTTATTTTGATCATTTTTTCTTTGAAAATTATTTTGGTGACAAAACTTTTTAGGTCCGGTTACTTCTCAAAATATAACAAGAAGTACATTTACATGTTAATACTAACCTCCGCACTTGTAACCAACGGGGCGGTTAGCGAAATTGCAGCGTTTGGGGATAGTAAGGGCAACCTCCGGCTGCACGCCTGAGGCTTTAGCCGTGTCGGAGAGAAGAACGGCGCAGAGACATTTAGGATTCTGAGAGAATCTTTTAATCTGAGAACAGCAACCGCCTGGCACGGCGGCGTTAGCGTCCTGAGCCGCGCCTACACATGGGGCCAGCTTCATCGCCTCATTGTCAGGAGAAGATCTGCCGCACTCTCCTGCTCCATCTACTACGGAGCCGATAAGGAGGATAAGGCCAAGAACGCATAGAAATTTCATTGAAGATGCCATTATGTTTTGTAGGGGAGGTTTGGTTTATGTTTAGTGTTTGATCTTTGTTTGTGTGTTGCCATTGATTCTTGAATGTGTAAATTTATAATAGCATGAGATATTGTCATTAGGTTGAAGGTAGTGGAGTAAGCACTTGAGTGAGAAAGAGGTAGTGTTCTTACCAACAACAGAAGTTTCCAGGTGTTGATGTCCCAGAGATCACTGAACAAACATTTTTCTATATTTCTTAATTTGATTATCAAATTGGATGGTGGGTTTGTGGGAGTTGTGTCATCACCGACCTTGTAGCTTTTGTATTATGTTAATGGTACATCATAACGAGCTTTTTTCTTTTTATTTTTGAAGTTTTGCAGAAGTTTGTGGGTATACTAGAGCATGTTTAGATTTAAGCATTAAGCTTAGCCTAGCCCATTAACAAGATTTCAGCCCAGTATTCTTGTGAGTATCCTCAGGCCCATCTTGTCTCCTTTTTCTTTTGTGCAACCGCCCAACTTGTCTCCCAGAGCTCTATAATAAAATGATCTTCTCATCTGGTGGAATAAACCAAGATCACCATAAATCTGTATTGTATTTTTTAACCAATGTTGCAGAAATTGCTAGACATAGTTAAAAGGCTTTATAAAGATTGTTATAAAAATCATTTCATTTGTGACCGATTCGATTTATAGTCTAGAATCTACATTCTTTTTTGGTCGTACCGTGTAGTATTCAATGAATAAAAATAGTCTGTATAGTATTTGTTTTCTATGGGACTTATCCTTTCACATATTCGGATATTTGTTTCCATAGTCAATGGCCAAATGAAAAGGCACCGACCTATCCATATGATTTTGCTGTCACCTAATCTTGTTGGATATAACAAATTATTCATATGATCTCGCAATATTGATCCAAGGGATATTTTCATGTTTATCATATTATTATTATTATTATAGATTTTTATTTTTATAAATATTTTCTTTTTTAAGAGGTAAAAACTTATATATTAATTAAATGATAAATTTAACATTTCAAAACTTTACTCCAACTTTTAATTCTAAATCTTAAATCTTAAATTAATTAATTCTACTGTTATAAGTTTTTTTCTCTTTTTAAAGTGAAAGTAAAAATAATTAAAATAAACATAAAAAAAATATTAGAAATGTAATATTTTAGATGATTTCCCTTGATCTCACCCATATTGATCCCTAAATCACCATGGAGTCGTTCAGCAAAAATACACCGAAAATAATTGAAATAATTCACGAGCAAACAAACAGTCAGGTAAACAAACTTTGTATTTAATTATGCGATGTAATAATATATTGATATGAATTCAAATACAAATACAACAACAAGGTTCTTTTATTCATTAAAATGGTCTTTTATTAAAAAAGCAGAAACAGCGATGATTGTTTTGGTATAAAGACAGCTTTATTTAGTGAGAGTCGTTATCCTTGACAACGGTGACAGGGCAAGGAGCGTGCTGAATCACGAAGCTGCTCACACTTCCCATTATTATCCTGTTTGCCCAAAATACATTTACAATTGAGTTCATTTCACATTTACAAAAAATACTAGTAAAAGTTTAAATTCGAAAAGAATAAAGAAAGGGTACATGTATAACCAGATGATAAATGTTGCCCTTGAAAGACCCAGGAATAACGACAGGTGTGTTAAAAGAAAAGAGGTGTAACCAGCTACAATAGACTAGATTCTTTTAAAAAAAATCCAAATTATTTGGTTTTCCTTAACTATGAGATAAAGACAAAAAAAAACTCAAAGCTGAAGCTAAACCTAATGAGATGGGTTTTGGATTGTAAAACCATGGACTCATCCAAGCCAGTGGTATTTGACATTGTCTTTTACCTATAACGAGCCATTTCAATTTTCAATCGTGGACATTATCAATCTTAATCACCCTAATATACTATCCATCCACTTCTAATATCGAATACAATGATCAAACCTATGCAATAATGACATTTTGGCTACAAGATTTCAAATCGCATCAAATGATAAGTATTTTTAAAATAAAAGTAAGAAAAGAAAACCTTCGAAGGGCACTGAGTCCTCTGCTTCCCATGACAATAGAATCAAGTTTGAGATCTTCAACAGCATCCACCAGCGCCTCTCTTGCATCTCCCCAGTATAATTTTGTCACTACATGCACCTATTGTTATAATCAAATCACTTATTAGTATATGTTGCAAAAAAATCGAATTAAAAATAAACAAACCTCTTTCTGCCTTGAACCAGTGTCAAGCATGTCAAGAACTGGAATATCAATCTTGACACCATACTTCTCCATGATCTCCGGTTCCCTAAACTCCACCAACGGTATGAGAGCTGCAACACCATATTAAAACCGAACTAAACCGACATTTCAACCGAAAAAGTTCCCTAAACCGGAGGAGTAAAGATAAAAAGGAAACTTACGAGAACCGGATTCGAGCCAGGCAGAGTTATGAGAGTCAACGTCAGAGGTTGGTAAGGTGTGGATGATGTAAAGTGTGTCTCCTTTATCAGCTAAGTTCTCCAATGCCCATTTAAGTGCGTGCTTGCTGCTCTCCGAGAAATCCATCGCGATTCCGATCTTCCTATCTTTAGGCATCTTTTTTTTATTTTCTTGATCACACTTTGAGATTAGTTTTTTTTTTTTAAAGAAAAGAGATAGATGTTGAAGAGTGGTTACTTCGAATGTATATAGGAAGATGAATGTATCTCAACCGTCCCTTTTATTAAATCGTATGGTAGTATGCCAAAGTATGAGATGTTTTATAATGAATAGATTTATTCAAAATTGCTAATAGGTTTATATGTTGTACTAAATAATACTCCCTACATTTTATATATGTTTTAGAATTTTTTTGTCTCAATATATGATATATTTTTGTTTTTTAATATATGTTTTATCAACTAATAATAATTAATTATAAATTTCAGAAAAATAATTGCACTTATTGTATTCTTATTGATTAGATTTAGAGAGAAAAAATATAATTAAAAATAAATATTTATGATAGATTTTATTAATAGGTGTAAAAATCTAAAATATGTATCATATTAAAACATATTGAATACTAAGTAACAATGTAATCTCTAAGATATAATTAAATTTAGCATAGTGTTTGGATATATAAAATTTAAATTTAATATACATATAATATTTCCACTGTGATTTTATTCCATTAAGTAATTTATCGACCTTCATTTTTAAATCTCATTATATAAACAGAATTCATTTCCTTCAATTATTCAATTTTTTATTCCTTTTAATAATTCTATTTACCGTTGGAATAGGATCGACATGTGATCAATGAGTTGTAAGCACGAAAGGGTCACGAGTCATCATGAACGTACATGTTCTAGATTTCTATACATTTTTCTATATGAATATACATGTTTAACACTGTAATTAATTAAGTCTGTAGCAGATGTTTAAATGAAATCTTATGATTCCAAGAAAAAAAAATCTTATGATTCCTTTCTCGTGAAACAAATCCTAAATAAAATGCACGTCTACACGACTACACCACCCAAGTACCCAATATAAGGACTTTTATGGGTCCTAATTCTATACAACTTAGTACTTATCGAGAAAAGGAATAACAAAGGAGGTACAACCACTATTATGTATATAAATCCTCTTGTTACAATGTAAGTAATTTCAGCTAAAAATATCATCTGATATATACATTAGATTAATCCAAACAGTAACAAAAAGACTACATTATTTAATTTGTTATTCAATAAATACAAAAATTATATTGAAATGTGAACACAAATTATATTTTTAAAAAATCTTCTAAAACAAGGGATGTACTAGATAATTCCACGTGTAAGTAAACATGTCACAACCCTAGTAACTAGCCTGGATATAAATAGCTTCGTTCACATCTAGTTGATACTTACTAATTACTATGTTATCCTGAGTATACAGTCGATTTTTCCAGCTCAGCATCCCCTCACAACATCATTTATGACCCGTTGATCAGCGGCTCATGTAGCTCCCAGTTGGCTCAGTCTAAACCGACAGAACTCCAACAACTTCAATGTAATCTAATCATGTAGATAGCCAGTACTATAAAATACAGTATAAATGATAAACTTTACGTCTCATGTGTGTCTCTACGTCTTCTAACTGATTAAAGGGTTTCTTATACCAATACATGATCAAAAAATAACAACTATATTCTTTAAGAAGTCGATTAATAAAGATGAGGTTGGCCAGCCACTCAAACCATCTGTTTTTCTAATTCATGTTTTGGTTCTAAATTTCAACCTATGATTACCCACAGAATATCATTAACTGTTTTTATCTTTCATAGATCTTGAATATTAGTCTGTAGACAAAAAAGATTAATATCGAATATGCAAATTTTCAAATTCAAGTTCAAATCTAAGTATCTATGGATAAATGTCGATTTCTTGGATGAAGGATTCGTATAGTTGACATTGCAGCCATCTTTAAGACCAATCAGTTATGCTACCTAGTCCTAATTAATAGTTATGTTTCTATAGGGCTAGTGAAATGGGTTCCTTGATGTACATTTGGGCTGAAATAGCCTGCCTCACTCTTCCATGGGCTTTTAATGGGGTATTTAATGAAACATCTTATCTACCAAATATTAATGAATCATACAAAGTATACATTTCTAGTTTGTTTTTAATTGATAAAGAACCATATCCAAACAATTGTAAATGTGTCCCAATGCATTGATAAGTACTTGGGGCTAGGGGGACTTACAGAAAGCAGATAAGCTCTAGCAAAGCCGGCCCAAGCAAAGGAATCATAGACTTGCGATCATCAGAAAATATTTATTTAATCGGTTATATTTTGTCAAACATATGTCTATAGGGTAGTGACTAAATAATCATTGTTCATTTATCCAAATTTGAATTTGAATCCTTTCATCTGCAGAATTTTTTCCGACCATTTTTATTTTATTTTGGCTTCTAGCCTTTAAATTCCGACTCTGAACTCTAAAACCAGTTTATAAATGAGATTATCAACTTAAACTGCTGGAAGACCCAAGTTTTTGTAAGTTGGCTAAACGAATGTCATAATGTGTGGATTGAGATCCACATAAAGAAGATATAGAGTCTTCATTAGTATATCAGTTGTTAGATAAAAATTTATATTAGCAAAATAGGTTAACACACTATACTATATTATATATGAATAAAAATTAAATATTTAAAATTTTATAAATAAAATAATATTTTATTTAACATAAATAAACATAAAAAAATTAAAAATAATCTAGAACTTTGAAGTGTGTGTAAGAAAACATAATTTTTAAAAATATGTTGTTTCACGCATATACTGATTCGTTTAATAATCAAATGTAAATTCAATAAGACAAATATATAATAAGAAGTGATAAATACATGACAAGGTTTAAAACAAATGATTAATTACTACATATTGTATTTGAAATATTTATATAAAAATTTACATATATGATTAAGTTAAAAATGTATGTCACTAATAATATAAAATAAATATTTATAAATATATAAATAAAATAGAATATCCGCGTGAGCAAAATCTAAAATGGGTTTTAATAAAAGAAAATATATCAATAGACGATTCCATGAAAATAATAACATTACAGTTTTGAATAAGTGAATAATACTATATTCGAAATCGACAAAATGAATAAAATGACCACACATTCAATCAGACAGCTAAACCGAATATATGTACGGTACGAACTCCCATCCATGGTTTCTTGATTATGGCTTTCCGCGCAAAACACGCTAAGATGAGTTGTAAACTCAAGACATGGAGGAGTGACAGGAAAATAAGGATAAAAGAAGAAAATATATATTTATTTGCTGCTTTACTTGCGACGAATTAGAATTAGATTTAGATTTAGATTAGTTGGATCGCACATGTTTCTTTCACGTGCGTAGGCTCCACTCTTCACATGCAACCACGCAGGACCAAGCCCTAATTCTCAAAACCTTTAAACACAAAACTTTAGAGTGTGTAGTGATAGATCTTCCCATGTTTTGCTTGTAATGTAAGCTACTTCATTGCACAGAAAAGTTGTACAATAGCTATCACCAATCGTCTTTTTATACAACAGCCATATTTTGTTGGTAACATTTATCTTAGTTTAATTTTTCAAGAGAAGCTTCACATATTAATTTCCAGAACATTATATATAACAAATAACACAACTTATGGCTCGACACTGGTCAGCCAAATCATCGATGATATTCTCATACAAATTATGTTATCTTGTTAAGGATTCACAGAGCCATCATCAAATTAACCATAACTTTTTTACCAAAAAAACAACAGAGAGATCAAATCTTTTTTAGTCTCTATTAAAACACAATACAAAAACTATCGAAGAACATCGTCAGTGATCTCTTTTTACGTGAGTTTCTCCCACGAAAAATAATAAACTAATCAATAATGGGAAAGAGAGACTTCTATTTGGTAAGAGATTCACTTAAAACTTTAAGAGACTGATATAAGCACTTGTCATTTTTAACTATATAGTTTCATTTTAAAAGTTAAATTTAAATATTTATTTAAGTTAATTTAAATCTTAGTAAAATATTTTTAGGGACTCAGTTTGAGAGATTTGTTGCTAATGATGTCTTTGAAAAACTTTAGATTGAGTTTTACGTAACTTTAAAATACTTATAATTAAATCTTAATATTTATATACATACATATATATTTATTTATTTATTTTGATTTTTTTATTAAAAAATCCTTGTTGAGGTTGTTCTAAGGTCCTACGGTATAGACACAGTTATTTATTTAGTTAATAAGTAAATTTTGCATATTAGCTGGCTCTACGCATCTTAATGGATCAGCCATATACATGTTTCAACTGAAGACTAGAAAAAACAGTTAAATATACGAGGTAACAAGAGAAGGTCCCATGTGGTTATATGGTTGGGAATAGAAGCTGCAGCCAACGATATTTTAATTATCCGAAACAAACAAAAAGCTATATTTGATCCAAAAAAAAAAAAAAAAAGGTATATAAAAAGAGTAAAATGAGAAGAAGCAAAGGAGAGTAAATTATGGAAACAGACAAGCTTAAGTCACCATCCCGAAACACTCCTTTATATGTCTCTAAAGCACGTATAATTATTTGATATTTTTCATAGTGATATTGTTATTGTCACCTAAATCAAAGTGGACTCCACCATCCACCCATAAAAACAAGATCATGAGAAGCAATAATAAAAGAAAAAAAAATAATCGTTGTTAAAATCATATACAGTGTAGATTTGTGTCCATTTTCAGGCTTCCTCGTCGAGTTCATGTGATGCATCATGCATGATTCATCTCTGATGTCGAATATCGTATGTATATTCTTTTTTGCGATGCTGTTTTATGTAATTGTGAATTAAAATTCGAATGTTTTCATGTTGTATTGGAAACTAATGTTTTCATCACAAAAGATCTAACAAGTTTCAAAAAACAAGTACGAGGTTTTGTTTTTTAGATGATGTCCGACTTCGCATAAGGTAATAATTAATGACTCTTTACATTCTTCACATGTTTGTTATATGTGTGTTTATAAGTTTTCAACTTAAAACTAATTGATATGATCAATAAACTAATTCCTATGTTGTATATTAATATTTACTATATCTCATTCTAGAAATAGAATTGCATGAAAAATAGTATGAGAGCAAAGAATGTTGACTTAAATAAAGTGATCCAGGTTCACTTTGTTGCGGGCTCAGAAAGTCAATGAAGCTAGAATCACTATTTCGAATGTGTGTGCAAGCTTATTGTCAAGAGGAATCTAAAAGAATACATGAGATCGTTGAACCAATTACCTTAAAAGATTGTCAAATAATCCCTAAGACAATTATTAGCACACAGCTACAAGATTAAACAAAAACAAGATGTCAAGAACACCATTAATTATAGTTTTGTCATCATTCTTCAGTGAGTTTTGCAAGAAATATAATAAGCCAAGACTGGCGAGTCAGCTTTTCTGAACCAATATTATGTTAATGTGTGTGTGTCTTGTTTTCTTTATTTGGGATTGATAGCCTCCTAGACCTTTAATTAGTATATCAACAGACAAAGACAGGAAAGCATGTATTGCACGTATTCTGGCCCGTGAATTAAGACCCATCCACAATTTATATTATGTATTTTGAGTCATACGTTACGGTATATGTTGTAACTTTTATTAATTAAGAACATTTCCGAGAAGGAACTTCAAAATCCTCAAAGTGAATATTAAGAGTGAATTGTTCTAAAAAAACTTCAAATTTATTTTAAGTTTTATGCTAATTACATTTAGTCTCCAACTTTAATGTAAACTAATTCTAACCACTAAATTTTATATAGATAAATAATACATACAGCTTAAAAATATTAAACATGATATTTATAAATACAATTTACTACAATACAAAAATACATGACATAATAATAGAAAACATATTATTAAATTGTTATTTCCATAGTGTTCCTATATATGATCAGTTTAACTCATTTTGAAGTAAGAAATGAGTTTTTTAGTTTTTTATCTGAAGATTATTATTATTTATTATTGTTATTTCCATAGTGTTCTTATATATGATCAGTTCAACTCATTTTGAAGTAAGAAATGAGTTTTTTAGTTTTTTATCTGAAGATTACGAGTTAAAAACTCTTAATTTATAGATTTTCTTTGATATCAATTGTTGAATTAATTTTTTTTTTTGTTATTATCTTATCAACTCAACTAACTTATATATGCATAATATAAAAAGTTGAAATCAGTTTATGGCCATTCATTTGGATCCTTAATCACTTTAATTGTGTATAAAAGATAAATTCAAACCAATAAAAAATTACACTTCAATCGGTATCTTACTCTTCTTAAAGTTATAGAGAAAAATGTAACTAGGCATATTTGGATCCTAATTACTAACATTAATGTATGGATTCTAACTTGTATAATATTTATATGTATGATTTTCATTGTAAAATTGGAGGATTTGAGGATTTTTTTGAAGAACCAAAAACCTCAAAATTCAAAGGTTTGAAAGCTTTTTGGAAATGTCTAAAATAGAAAAACTGATTTAATCGTATAATTAAACCAAGTTTAAGAGTTTTTATGATTTTAGGCTTAACCAGCGATAATAGAGTGGAAAATTTTCGCACCAATTAAACAAATGGTTAATAATCTATTCAATTAAAACAATATCATGACCAACTGATAAATGTTTAGTCCAACTATTTATTATTTTGTGTTATTGAACTTACTTTTAAATGTACAAATCCTCATTCATCTATATATAACTATCCCGTTAATAATATAAATAAATATTTTTTAATTTACCTTTTAGTTCTAATATTCTTGGTACTCTTCTCATATACATAGAGACGGTTACATGTATGAAAATAATTGCCCAATATATACTTAACGAAAATGAATGACTAATGTATGCTTGAACTTGACTAACAGCATATAATAGTCAACGGTTACAACTAATGTTAAGTTTGTACGAAAGTCATCGTCAATCGTCTAAGAAACCACCATCAAATCTGAAAGATCCATGGTATTTATCATCCCCAAAATACTACAACTAATTTTTTTACTTGTAATATTTAGTTTTTTAGTTCATGTTTTGGTTTTATAATTAATCTATCAAATATATAAAATAACCATTAGTTTTAATGTTTTTTTTTACAACAAACAACCAAAATTTAAAATTGAAATCAATATCTATAATTTATAGGTTTTATTATCTTAAGTATTTCAATAAAATGTTAGATAATTAAAATAATTTTAAAGTATTATTAAGACAAGAAAAATATCTATAATTTATAAGTTTTATTATCTAAGGATAAAATCTATGCTTTGTGCAGGGTAAATTAAAATTTTCGATGCAAAAATAAACAATAAATTTTCTATAGCCAATTTAGCATTTTTAAAATTTTGATATGGTCTCATTTTGTAAACCATACTTTTTGTTAAAGTTTCAAATTTTGTTTTATCAAATCAAAACATAAAACTATATACAAATTTTATAGAAAAAATTAACCAGAAAAATCAAAATCTAATAATATATTAAGTTTTCCTCAAAAAGAAAATAATTATTGAGTTGGCAGTAATAGTGGTTTGTTTTTATTGTGATGAGTCAAAAGTAAGTAAGAAGAAAACGATGTTGTAATAATTCCGGTTTATCTTTCGGCAGAAAGAGAGATTATTACTAATACTTAAGAGAAAATCAAGAGATCAAAGCTCTCTTTCAGCTTCACTTTATTTTCATTTTGCGGAAATGTGTTCTTCTATTTCGGAAAGTTTGTGGGAGGCCAATCACAGTAAACATTCATTCTCCCATCAGCAATAAACCGATACACCATCATCATCATCTCCTTAAAACATTAAGTAATATAATGTTTAAAAAGCTAAGTAATATAGGCACGAAACAATATGCAGAATTAGTACTGTATATGGACTATAGTAAAGGTAACCCACATGTGAAGGAAAATGTCTATTATGTGTGTATTTCTTAGCATTTCTTAATCAGTACTCATTCCATTCGTTTCAAAATATATAATATTTTAGCTTAGTTTACAAAATTAAAAGATTTACATTTTCTACAAATATTTTAAAATATATAATTTTAAAATTATTCAACTAATTATACAAAATTGTAAAATTTAGTTGGTTGAACATTTTCTAATAAAATTGAAATTAATCTTTAAACTTTAAAACATCTTATATTTTCAAAAAAACATAATGAATATTAACGAGACATGCATGTAAAATTTATATAAATAAATATATATAAATGTAAAATAAATTATACAAACACTTTATTTTATTTTGTACTCTGTATCTTTTGATATGATTGAAATTAGTTTGCTCGATCCAAACTGAACTGTTAGAATTAATAAAAACTTTAACTAAATAACTAGGACATAACTTTGGTTTGGTTTAAATTAGTTTGGATTCAATTAGTTGGTTCAGTTTTTTTTTTCCATTCGTAACTTAAATATTCTCAATTAAATTTGAATTTGTAAATATGTAAAACTTAAGAAATTGCTTAATTTCTTTCGCGTTAAGTTTGGATAAATCTATAATATTGTAGGAAACGCGTATATGTATGTGTACACAAACCATTCAAGTAGATAAATACAAAAACAATTCTCTTTAAACGTCAACCATTGCGACAGACATCTCATGTTCTTTTTTGTCAGTGACATCTCATGTTTATCCTTGTGTTAATTAGTCGACTAAGCTTTTGGTTTACATAATCTCCTTTATAATTTAATCCATCTGTTTAAGTATAAATGATATTTTAAATGATTTTTGTTGTTTTATAATAGATGATATTTTTATATATCTAGATAGCTTTATTTTTATCAAAAATTGTATAACCAATTATTCTTTTCATTCCAAAATAGATTATGTTTTGAAAACTATTTTATGTTTCAAAATAGATGATGTTTAGTTGATTTTTATTTAACGTAATTTTATTAAAAATTGTGTGCTCAATAATGTTTTATAATATTTTACTAGGATAAGACCTGCGCCTTGCGCAAGGTGAATATATGTAATTAAAATATAAAATTTTAGTATTGACAAATTTAAAATTTACATATGATTGTTTTTGTATGTATTTGAAATTTAAGAATTTTGAAATTTTTATATAATTATCTATACGTAGGATCAAAAACAATTTTAATTAGAAATGTAGATTAAATCTTAGAATTTAATGGATCTGTTTTCATATATCTTTTCACTTATCAGTGTTTGAGTGATGGAAAATAAATGACGTATTACTGCGCTTGATTGGTAGAGTATTAGCAAGTTTCCTAATGTTTTTAAGAAGCAATTGGTAAAATATTTGTATTTAAAATATATAAAGTTTCAAAACTAATTTAATATAATTTATTTATCTGTCTAATAATATTAGAAAATTATATTTTTTTACAAATTATTATTTTTTAAAATAATTTATAAAAAAATATGTTAATTTTTAAATTAGTTTTAAAAACAATATTTTAAGTTTTTCAAATACAAATAAATAATTTAAAATTAATTATGGTCATGATTTAACATAACCATAATAATTTAAAATATTAAAAAATAAAAATTAACAAATTAAAAATTAACTCAGTTTTATATCATGATTTAACAATTTAAAATTAACTCAGTTTATGAGAAGTTTACGTTCACGTGTCAGTCCTATTTATCTTCCATTTTTCTCTTGCTATGTTTTTTTTATATTTTGGTTATTATTTGATATAAATATTTATTTTGAATTTTATTCTCATTTCGTTTGTTTTAGAAAATACTTAAGATTTAAAATAATTAAAGAGATATATACTTAGGTTAAGATCTGCACTTTATGCATAATAAGTATTATATATTTATTATTTATTTTATATTTTTCTGCATATTATAAATAATAAAATAATAAATACATATTAAATAACTAAGAAATCAGTTACTATTATGTAATAAATTGGCGTATGCATATAAATTTAAATATTACTCTTGTTTATTCACAATTAGGGTAAATAAAGCAAAATAATCAATCTTATATATTGTATATGTATATAATTAAATTTAAATGATATAAACATAGTAATATAACACACTTTTAATATGGATATTAATTAAATGAGGTTTCTACTCATATGATTTTATGATTATTTACATATTTGTGTAACAAAACTTTACACCAACGATTTTTTTTAATGTGAGATGTTTAGTAGTTTCAATAATTTATAATCATTTAAAAAAAACAATGACATATTTCAAAATTAAAATATTAACTTTTCAATATATGTTCAAGGCAAATATCAAAATATAAGTATATATTTTCATACGATGTATAATTTAATTAAAATGATGTTAAATATATATAAACTAAAATTATTTCTTCATATGGTCTTCTAATCATTATATTTTAGTATAGAAAAAAAATTAAAACCTTGATCTTAAAAGTTTATGTGGGACTTTTAACAGTTTTAGTAATTTATACTCATTTTGAAAAATTCAAAATACAACATACACAAAAAAAATCTAGATTTTTATTATATGATTAATGTAATTGTGTAATTTATTTTAATAATAAAGAAATAAACAAAATGAAAAAGTATACAGATTGTTATCAAATCTTTATTGTTTAAAATCATTAATTGTCATATATATATTTTGATCATATTAGGTAATTCCGTAGGTTTTATTTAAGGAAAACATGTGAAAAAATAAATATTTAATATATGCGACCAACTATAGCCTACAGAATATTATATTGTTAGAGAATATTATTTTTAAACTATACATTATATCACATACTCTAGAATCCTTGGGATTTGAAAATAGAAGTCAAAGTATGCCACGTAGAATTGGAGTTATTTTTAATTCTTACAAACTTAAGGTTACAACTTTTTAAATGATTCTCAAATAATATATAGGGGATGGTTAACTGAATTATAGTCTATGTTTGTAATATAATTTTTTAGAAAAATGTATGTCTTAGCTTTTGTGCATTTAACCAAAACATCAATTATTTTAAAATGAAAAACGTATATTTTTAATATTTACATTTATAATAAAAACTATAATTGAGAATAATCACGTAAAACATATCTAACAAAAAAGTTAGGGAGTTGACCAGGTGATTGTGGTCGAGTGGTAAGGAGACGGGACTGGGACGCCAACACGTTTCAGGTTCGATCCACCTGCTGCGCGAAACTAAGTCACAATTATCCTGGTCACCTTACACAGATATGGGCCCATGCTTTAAGAGCCCATTTGAATACCCGGAGAGAGGGTCTATCCGTGGACTGCACCTCTCCTTGGGGATTAGTCTCGGCCTCTTCATGGGCCTGGGATACCCCCAGGTTAATCAAAAAAAAAAAAAAAAAGTTAGGGAGTATTAAATTTATTTTTAGAGGAAACTTTAAAATTGCAATCTAAATGAATAAAAGTAGTGGGAAATGGGGTGGAATAACTTGCAAGCGAAGAATCACGTCCCGTTCCCCGTTCTGCCAAGTGGGTTCTGAGATGGAGCCAAATGTCACATATTGACAAACTCAACTAATTATAATATGACACGTATTTATGCCACGTCACGTTAACGTGCAGTGCAGTTGAGAGAATCCATCTGGTTTCGGCACCGTTATAGAAACCCAACGAAAAAACTCCAAAAGATCTAAGGGCAAATTCGTCATTTGCATGCATAACATATCAAGAAAGTACACATCAAACCTAAATAAACGCGCTTTCCAGGACGGTGGTGTGACACCATATCTTCTATTAAATTACGTTATTAGCCCTATCTCTACCAGTATACTATTTTCAATCTTTTCTATAATAAGCTCTTTTTTTTGTTTGTTGTAACGTATTTTTGTTATATACTCATTTGAAATCACGAAAATATTCAACGTACCCAGAGAAAGAGACACGACTTGTGTGTGTAACCATAAATGGAAAAAAAACACAACGGTACAGAAGCTATACTCGAATCAAAAACGTCTAATACACGTTTTCACATTCAATGTCTCTATTAACACACACACACACACAAAAGGATAAAATAAAATCTAGGGACCGTAAGTTGAAAGGGTGGGTAATCTCGTAAACTTATACAAGACACGTGCCAGAAAGATTACGGTTTTAACCCTATCACGTGTTCAGAGAGTATGTCCCACTAACGTACTTGCTGCCATTAGTATTACCCCCGTCGTAGTAGCCCAGTAGTGTAGTAGGCCCACCCACACTCACTCCTCCCTGTACGCTGTATCTTAAGCGCGTGAAGTCCATTTTAAAAACAGGCGCGTGGAAACGAAACCTCTCCCCCCACCCCCACCACCACCACTTCATCTTCTTCCTTTCTTCGCCTACAAATACCTGAAACTGGATCCTTTTTTTCATTTCTCGCTCATTATTGAAACTTGACGAAGCAGTAACCTCCGCTTTTAAAAACCCACTTACTCGATAAGCCATGGAACCTGCTTGCTTAGTCGACGACGCTGAGTTCTGGCTTCCGCCGGAGTTTCTCACTGACGATGACTTCATAGTGGAGAAGGAGAACAAAGAGTCTTTGTTACCGTACGAACCGAGTCATGTCTTTGGGTTGGACTCGGGTGAGCATTTCTTAGCCGGATTGAGCCGGAAAATGGTTCAGTCAACTCTTGAAGATGATTTCTCCGGCGCCAAGGTAATGATGACTCGTCGTATATCATGTTTCCGCCGTTCGATTAAACTCTCAACTGTTACTTTCAGGCGTGGAGTACGAGTCGTTCCCATCAACAGACTCCGCGAGTTTCGTCTCAGGCGAAGGTGGCGGCGTGGGATCTGTACTGCGCCGCGGCGGAGGAACTGTCGATGATGAATCTCAACGGTTACAACAACCACCATAGTGGCAGAGGACTTCTTGATCTTCCCAGAAAACACCCAATCGCCGCAACGAAAATCTCTAACGACGGCTCTGGCTTTTACAGCCGCCAGTCTCTCCACTACCAGAAGCTTCAAGCTATTCAAGTAATCCAATCACATCTCTCTCAGTATCACTTCTTCGAGATTTGATTTTTTTTTTTTGTGCTGAGTTTTTTTTTTTTTTTTGTCGTCTTGGTGTAGTTTCAGCAGCTAAAGCAGCAACAGTTGATGAAACACCATCGTCAATTAGCTCAGCAGAGGTTGAATAATCACATAGAAAGTAGTGGTCGTGTGGATTTGTCGCCACCTGCATGGCCACAGAGGCGTGATGTTTTCCTCGGAGACCGTACCGGAAAGCGTGTTTCAACCGGAACCGGTGTTTTCTTGCCTCGTCGCGTTAACCAAACTTCCACCGTACCCGCCGAGACTCACCAGAAGCCCAGTAAGTTTCTACGGATTTTTAATTTCTAAATCCCAACCGTTCAATTTTTTCGGTTTAAGAATCTAATCTGATGATTCTAAACTATCGGTTTAGCTCTTGGTACGGTTTTGGTTCCGGCTAGAGTGGCGCATGTCCTTAACTTGCACGAGTCTATGGGTCACCAGCCACCGGTACGGCCTTCGGCTAGTCTCAACGGTATAACAAACCCCAAACAACCCTTATAGACTTTATTACTGATTAAAATAAACTTTAACTAAATACTCGTTTTGTTATCATTTATTTTTTTTGTTCTTTTGTTCATTAACAGATGTGTCATGGAAACAGAGGAGCAACAATGGTGGATACTCGAGCCAGATGAAGATAGAACATGCAGTGAACGAGCCTCGGTTACCTTCGGACTGGGCTTATTGACCACTTTTGGGCTTTTTAGGAATCGTTTGAAGAAAAGTGAAAGGAGGAATAAAGATTAGGGTTTTGAAGTAGTGGAAAAATTAGGGTTTATAATAGATAAAGGGAGGAGAAAGATGTGGACAAAGACGAGGTTTTGGATCGTTTAACCACCATTGATGATGACTAGTGGAAGAACAAAAGGAATTTAATAATTTCAGTCTTGTCACGGGGCTGTTGCTTTAGTGTTACTCTTCCTATCTTTTGTTCTACAAGCTCTTAAGCAATGGAAAAAGTATTAGTAAAAAATGAAGGATTGTTAGATAATTTTGTTTGCCAATACTATTAGGTGCTTCGTTTCTAAAAAATCTTTGCATGCTAATATTTTACTGTTGTGGATAAGAAAATCTCACGAATGAGAGCATGGTACTTTAATTTTCTCTCTAAACATCAAATATAGCATAAAAGTTACTTCAATGGTACATCAAATGTTTCAAAAAAATATAGAAGGATGAATAGTATTAGGTTAATTTTTTCAGATAATTTTTATCCCAAAATTAATTATAAAATGTGATCTAAATAGTTTTATTTTTGAAAATTTTAATTTTTTTTAAAAAGATGAAATTTCACTTCTAAAACTCTCCTATACCATCTCTAATAGTACTTTATAATCTCTTATATATTCCTAAAATACAATAACTCTATTATAGAGTTGGATTTGTTCTAATGATTTATTTATAATAGACGTACTCTCTATATAGAGTGAAAAAACAACATTTTTCAATTTTCCATTCTATTATAGAGTACCATTAGAGATGTCTTTACAGTAACTGTTTATTTTTAAAATATTCTATATTTGAAATAAAAATTTGGAAGTAACCATTGGAGATGGTCCGAAAATGTTAGAGAGAATGTATAAAAAGGGTACTATATGAAAAGGTAGACGCAAACTGGTTTAAGAGGAGAGATTATACTATCCTAATCTTACAGTTAAATTTCACACGGAAAAAAAACTCAAAATATCTTACATCTAAATATGTTGGTAATAAATAAATTACCACTTGAGGGACAACTACTGACACGGAGCAGTAACAACGATGAGAGGCGATTCTATGATGTACACAAACCTAACTGTTTCGTTCTGGTTGAATTCGCCTAACGAGCCTTTTTATTAGCTCCGTGAACACTATTCAGGTTATCATTAATACTTTTACTATAGTAGCACTAAAATTTTGAGAAGAAAAATATTTTAAAATAGATTTAAAACTTTTTTGTAATAAAATAACTTAAAATAAAATAATAATTAAAATATTTTTTTTTAAAAACATAAATATACATTTATATTTATTAGGTCAGTTAATCTGAATTTAGAGTTTATAATTATGAAATAGAATTTTGTAGGTAAAATTTAAATATTAAATATTAAATTTTTAAAAATAAAAAAATTATTTAGATCATTTTTATTTATATTTGTAAGGATATTTCCAACCTAATTCTAGTTTTTACTTTAAAATAGAGTGAAAACAATATTGAATAAAAAATACTTCAATCCTACTTTATTTTTACTCCACAATAAAATTTATTCCATAAACAAAGTGATAATTTTTTTTTTGTTTATTATGAAGTGAAAAATGGAATAGAGTTAAATATTTTTATTTTATATTCTATTTACTCTATTTTAAAAGAAAATGGAATTTTACTTTAGAAATATTTTAATAATTTTTTTAAAAAAAGACCATATGAAAGATTTTATCTTTTGAGAAAGCTGGATTATTACTACTCCCTAGGAGTGCACGAACAGTTTGGGAACTGGATTTGATTAAACGCTGGTGTCTTCTCTTCTTTGTGGAGAAACGTGCAGTCTTTGTTCTCTAGCCCATTTGGTATTACAAAAAATAAACATGTTGTCGTCAGATTAATTATTGCTAATATCTCTGATATCGAATTTTGTTTTGAGTAATGGCAGCTGTTTTTAGTTGCCTTGGGTTTCTCCATAATGTTGTTTTGTTTTAGTGACATGTACAATACCATTCTTACCATTAGTTTTAAACTTTTAAGTTAGTTTTTATAATTACAATCATGTCTTAATTTAATTAGTCTGATTGTTTTTATTGTCAACCGTAATATTGTTTGCTTAAGCTCAAGTATGGAGTATCATACAATTTAAACGATAAAATAAGTGATTCTTTAATAATAATATGCTTTCTCTTGGCTCTACTTCAACCGTAATTTATTTGGCATTTTGTTGGTTTTGTGAAGATGTACCAAGGTCCAAGCACAAACCAAATTGTGCACATTTTTATATAGAACGTATTGAGATTACACCCCATGTTATAATTAGCCTAACCAAAACTTTAATTATAATTTTGCTCTAGTCTTCCATCCAATACCATCACATAATCCACACAAACACACTAAACCAGAGGCAATCCCTTCATATATGTTATTCCCTCCTAACTTCTGCAGCCAAGGCCTAAGCCACTCTGGTCAAACTGTTCGAGCTAAGCCGGTTCGACCAAATCCGACGTCCGGATTCACATTAGATTGGGAAACCAATTTTTTTGGTCTTTGTTTTGCTGGAGATAGGACCCACATGTTGGATGCTGCTGTTTATGTACTTTGACTGCTCCACACCGTTCGTTATTACTAGTGGCATTGTTATTGTCTGTACATGAGTTAATGAAACTCGCTTGCATTTTCACACGACTCCGCATTTATTCTACTTGCATCTATTTTTTTTCTTCCAGATACCAAAATTATAAACAATAGCATATGATTGTTTTGAAGATGATAAACGCGCCAATACATGCATGTTTAGTCTATGTATTCACATTTTTAGATTTTCGGAATTTACAATCTCGAAGTATTCATATGTTTATTTTACAGTATTCCTTGTATTCTTATACTCCGAACATAAAAAGGTAAATTAACTAATATATAAGCAAAGGTAATAAAATGGCAATAAATGCTAAGATCCAAAAAACAGCTCGGTGTATGATAAACAAATCAGTGGTAAATGCGCGTTTTAACGAAAATTACGATGTTTGATAGTATAGTTTATACTTATTAAGGATAAAGTAGGTGACGGTGGAAATTCAATAAAATATTAAATATATAAAGGATTAATTAATTTTAAATTGAAAGTTCATAATTAATTCAATAAAATTTTAAATTAATTAATTTATTATCAATTAATTTAAAATTAAAAGTTCATAATTTGTCCGAATCTAACACGTATTAAAACTCAGATTCTAAACATCCTAAACCAAAAATTAATATAACCATTTTCGACCAGGTATATAGTTGATATTTAACCCTTCAACCAGGTATAAAAATCATAGTTAACTCGCTCGACCGAATATAAATATTCTAAAGTTTTGAAAATTTTGATCAATAAGAACCATCATTTCGAAAAAAATATTAAAGATAAATTATCACACATCAGAAATTTAATGGAATTCTTTTTTAACATCTAATTAATAATTATGCTATTATAACGGTGAAAAATATTACATAAATAACTTTACCATCTTATGAGAATATACATCTGATTGTATCATTCCGAACCATCATATATATAAGGAGTTATTATTAATCCACTTATCACAATTACTTTTAACTTGGAAATCTATAATTAGTTAGAGTTTGAGTCTAACGGTTTAAGATTATTTTGTACTAAAGACAAAACGTATGTGAATGGTTGATTATAATATAGACAATGGAAAATATAAAAGAGTGTGAAGTTCACCCACTTAGATTGCAAGAGAATGAATTAGCTAGATTCCAAAATAATCTAATACCTTTGAAATGTATCTATTTGTTATATAGATCTCTTCCTTCTCTTTGAGTCTTCCTATCACTATTATACTACTGCTCTTGTAAACCAATTTATAGTACAGGTTGACATATTTGCAACTTATCGGTTTTGTATTTTAAATGCTTAAAACAGAAACAAGAACAACAATAATTGAGAAACATGGGTTGGGTAAGGTTCTCACATGTAGAAATCTTCTACAGTCCAACATATTTGCTCAACTAACAACCACCAACTTATTACCAAATCGGTGTTCATGAACCGATTATGATGATATCATCCAGTCTAGCTTCTTGTTAGGTAACACCATATAGTCGTTGGAAGATTGAAGCTCACAATAACTATCCTTGTTAGGGCTACGTATAGGTGCATGTAACCGGTTCTTGTTTACCACATTGACCATAATAAAATTGTAACCATTTGCAAAACTCAGGGAATTTTGTATCGTTTCATATTACACTGGCTTTAAACTATAAGCCTGTTCAGCATTAAAGCCCATCAAGACTTGTCAAGCAAGACTTATCAACATCCATAATACTCACAAGGTAAACCCAAGAAGGTACACTAATCGCCACAAGAACACTTACTATCTCTAAAAGCGATGGAAACGTTTGTTGTCTCTCACAATCAACTCCTCTACCAATGATTTTGGACATGATTTTCATAAAGTTGTGACAATCATTATACACACGGAAATTTTTGATGGTTGTGAGGGACTTACAAGGAACTAGGAGGTGTGCTTATTATACCACAAGCAATTGCCAACCTCTCCCTGTGGTCAGAGTCTGTTTTGGGCCATGTTAAGTGAAACATTGACAATCGATCTAATATTTTTGAAGAAAATTATATAGATATAAACTTCTAAATTTTTTTTTAAACCCAAAAGTTGTAAGAATTTTTTTTAGTTGTCCCTCAAATCTCAGGACAGATAGATTAGTGCTTGCTCTTAAGTTTCTTCGTCGATGTCATCCAAAACACACCTTGTGTCCGGAACATAAACCGCTCCCTTCTTCCCAGCCATCTCTTTAGCTTCATCCTTGTAATAACTCAGATTCCGAAACTCAAGGATCGTACTCCCCCTGGACTAATCCCATACTCGAAATTCGAAAACGCTTCTTTTACCTCACCGACATTAGCACAAGCCATGTAAACAACAAGGAACGTCTCCTCGCTTGGTTTCAACCCATGTTTCATCATCTCCTCGAACAAACACAACACAAGTCACAAATATTAAGAGGTTCGGGCCGAATCTCTAATCCCCCAAATCCGAAACCACAACTTATAATATTGGTTTCATTCCAATTGTCACTCGAACTAGGGACCTCTGACACAATGATTGAGATCCTTTCCAGTTGAGCTAATGACCTCTGATCACAAAACCATCTCCCATTCAATTATCACAATACACACGCATCATCAAATGCCAAGAATCTATATTCTTGTCCACCAGACCACCATATGATCAAACCACTCTCTTAGCATCAATGACACTCCTACACTATTCAAACATACTGATCTCAAATAAATATTCATTTATATTTTTTTTGTGTGAAAACCTTCGGTGTTAAGTAATTATTGATTGTAGATTTGTTTCATAATAATTCTTATAATTTATAATAATTAATCAATATTCAATATATATAAGAAATTCTCAATATATATTAAAAAAATTGTCATTAAGGATGTAAATATACATTGATAACTCTTGTATTAACTAATTTAGATTTATTTAAATTTATTAAGTTATATTTTGGAAGTTAGATTTAAAATTTTAAAAATCAAAATAAAAAGATTTTTTTTTTTTCTTTTAAAAATGTCAGATTTGCCATGTATATATATATATATATATATATATATTCTTTATTTGCTGGAATTTAACTCGAGAGTGGTTGAGCTACCAAGAGAGGAAGGTAGAGAGATCAAACTCAGCCTCGTGTTCTTGCTTCAGGCTTCGATTTCGAAGTTGTAGATCTTGAACTCTAGGTTAGCGAAATCGACGGCGATGGATGCGACGGAGCAGAATCACTTACCGAAGAAGAAGAAGTCCGAAACGGAAGACGATAAGAGGTTCGCGTGGTTCCTCTATCTCCTGCTGAGTTATTCAAGTTTTTACGAATAGGTTTATGTATTTGAGAATTGTATTGGAATAGGAGGAAGAAGATTGTACCTGGGAGCTTGTTGAAAGCTTTGGTGAGACCTGGAGGAGGCGAGTCAAGCCCCGTCGATGGTGATCAGGTACTAGTTTCAAAGATCTGGTTAGAGATAGTAAAGAGTGGTCAGTGCTCATGTGTGTTTTCTTTTCTCAGGTTATCTATCATTGTACTGTGAGGACGCTTGATGGTGTAGTAGTGGAGTCAACGAGGTCAGAATGTGGAGGTGAGGCTGATGAACTTGTTCTTAGTGGGAGTTACTTTGAGCTTTTTGTTTGGGACTTATTGAATGAATGTGTGTTGATGCTCCTTTAGGGAGAGGTTTACCGATAAGAGATGTCTTGGGGAAGAGCAAAATGATACTTGGATTGCTCGAAGGGATTCCCACTATGCATAAGGGTGAAATTGCTATGGTAAATTCATAACCTTTTTTAGAGATCCGTTCTTGTTCTTGTCCCTCTACTTGTGTGGACTAACTAAGCTCACGTCTTCGAGTGCTTTGCCAATATTTATATTTTCTGTCTCTTTGCTCGGATTTAGTAGTTTAGTTTATATGCTTGAGTTACATGAACTTCACTGTGTTAATGCACCAAATTTTCCGTTACCTTCAGATCATTTTCTTGATTCTTCAGGGCTTATGAAAACTTGATATTTTTTTTTTTTGGTTTCAGTTCAAGATGAAACCTGAAATGCACTATGCAGAGAAGGATTGTCCAGTCTCAGCTCCAGGAAATTTTCCAAAAGATGATGAGCTTCATTTTGAGATTGAATTACTGGATTTTGCTAAAGCCAAGGCAAGATCTCATTACAAACTACTTATAGTGTGTTACTTACTCTAAAGACTCTGAAAACTTGCATTTCGTATGTTGTGACTTAAGCATTCGTTTCCCTTGTGTTAATTGTCCAGATTGCAAGTGATGATCTGGGGGTCGTCAAGAAGGTAGGACCTGATCTTCCCATAATTTTAGACATGAATTTTCCCGGGGGATGATGTATTTCTTTGGTGGTGTGGGCAACGGGTAGTAAGGAAGAATATGTGGACGTAGAATGATATGATCCAAATATTTCTGGTTCTTTCTGATGGCTCACGTATTGGTTTCCTTTTATATGAAAGATTCTAAATGAAGGTGAGGGATGGGAATCTCCCAGAGAACCCTATGAAGTAAAGGCCAGGTAATTTAATTGATAATTTAAAAATCATTTGACCTTGTTTTCCCTTGTGAGCTGAAACATTGTGAAGTTTAAATGCATACTTTTGGTGTCTCTTAGGATATCGGCTATATCCGGCGATGGACGAGTGATCTTATCTCACAAAGAAGAACCTTATTTCTTCACGTTTGGAAAATCTGAGGTGATGGTTAAGTTTATTGGGACACCTTCAGCTTTTTACTCTCTGTCCATGCATATCTGTTGTGGTGGAATATTATCATTGCTGACTAAAGCTTGTCAATTAGGCAGGTGCCTAAAGGTCTTGAAATCGGAATTGGAACAATGGCTCGGAAAGAGAAGGCAGTGATATATGTTCGCAAGCAGTACTTGACTGAATCTCCTTTGATGCATATAGCTCAAGACCTTGAGGAAGTTCATTTTGAGGTTGAACTTGTGCATTTCATTCAGGTATAAGAAAGACAAAACTTGTATGATCCTGTTTACTTATGCAGTATTATTTGCGAATTAATAATTCGGAAACCGAGCCATTGACATTCAAGTTCTCTCACTTTGAAGGTGCGAGACATGCTTGGAGATGGACGTCTCATAAAACGTAGAATTCAAGATGGAAGGGGTATGTTTCACACTTTCTTTTTAACGATTTCACATGTTTAAACATGATGGAGTTTTTATTCTTATACACATTTCTGAGGCATCTGCTAGACTCCACGCTCTTGTTTTCTAAATATTTAGTTTTATCCGCTAGACTATTCTGATCTGCAATGTTTCATCAACTTATTAGGAGAATTTCCAATGGATTGTCCTCTCCAAGACAGTCGGTTAAGCGTTCACTACAAGGGCAAGCTTCTCAATGAAGAGAAGACAGTCTTCTATGATAGTAGGATTGAAAATAATGATCACCCGTTGGAGTTCAGTTCAGGGGAAGGACTGGTCAGTCAACGTAAAACAACCCAGGTGGAGTTACTTATGCCTAATATTTGATTGTCATATGGGCAGGTGCCTGAGGGATTTGAGATGTGTACTCGTTTGATGCTCCCTGGGGAGATTGCTCTGGTTACATGTCCCCCTGATTATGCATATGACAAATTTCCAAGGTAGACACGTAACTGTGTAAATCACTCTGAACATGGTAGCGTGTAGACTCTTAGTGGAGAAACAGACGCATTTTGATTGTTTTATTTCTTGATAGGCCGCCTGGCGTTCCTGAAGGTGCACATGTTCAGTGGGAGATTGAACTCCTTAGTTTCGAAACGCCTAGAGTAAGTTGGTCTAGAGTTGATCCTTACACTAGGAATTGTAAACAGCTTCCGTCTCTTATGATTCCGGAGACTCTTGTGATAGGACTGGACTGGGTTGGACTTCCAGAGCATCATGACTGAGGCAGAAAATATCAGAAGCACGGTATGGATCAAATGTTCTGCTAATACATATATATACTCATAAAATATACCACTACAGAGTTTTGTATTAGCAAATCCTGTGTGCGAATCAGGTCACACTAGATCTTTGTAACTTATGGCTCCTGTCTGCTTTTGGTTATATTTTGAATTTCAGGGTAACAGGCTTTTCAAAGAAGGAAAATTCGAGCTCGCAAAAGCAAAGTACGAGAAGGTAACAGAGCCCAAAACAAATGAAACCAAATTTCCTCCTTTTTTTCTGTAAGTCTAGTATTAACATTTGCTGAGCTGTGAACCCAAACGTAGGTGCTCCGGGAATTTAATCATGTAAATCCACAAGATGACGAGGAAGGAAAAGTTTTTGGTGACGCAAGGGTGAGTTTATCTTCTCATTGAAGCTTGTAGTTATAGGCATGTACAGATTTGATAATAAGTATTAACTTGCTCTGATAATATTTGAAGAATATGTTACATCTGAATGTTGCGGCTTGCTTGCTTAAATTGGGAGAGTGGAGGAAATCTGTAGAGACATGTAACAAGGTAAACATTCAATGAAAAAACTCTTAAGAGATTATTCTCCAATCAGAAGTTGCTATTTCTGAGACCCTTTGTATCCTCAATTTACAAACAGGTACTAGAAGCAAAGCCTGGGCATGTGAAGGGTCTGTACCGCCGGGGAATGGCTTACATGGCAGGTGGAGAGTATGAAGACGCTAGAAATGACTTCAATATGGTATATAATCCTAAAATCTGGTTGTGTTATAATCCAATCCTTAGAGATGGAATGGAAATGACTTTTGTGGATGTGTGTTAGATGATCAAAGTGGATAAATCATCAGAAGCTGACGCAACAGCGGCACTTTTGAAACTAAAGCAGAAGGAACAGGTCAGTAGTGTTTTGAGTTCAAAAGGGTGTTTATGATTTAGACATGTTTTGCTAATAATCTCATTATCTTTTGGACCTCACAGGAAGCAGAGAGCAAAGCGAGGAAACAGTTCAAAGGATTATTCGACAAGAAACCAGGAGAGATAACTGAAGTAGGTTCAGAGATAAGAGAGGAGTCAAAAACTATAGAAGAAATAGATGAGACAAAAGATGACGATGAAATAGAGGAAGAAGAAGAAAGAACAAGGAGGGTGGTGGGCACAGAAAGGAAGAGGAAATGGTCGGAGAAAGCGTGGCCGATCATGAAGAACGTGATGATTCAGATAGGAATCCAACTCGGTGTTGCTGTGTTAGGTGTTTTGATTTTCCAGTTTGTCAGTTCCAGATTTACATGAGAGATATTAGATGAAACAACCAACGGTACTCACTACTCTAAAACTGAAGAAGAAAGTAAACCCATGGATTATAAAAGCTTATGTTAATTCTAAATAATATTAACTTTAGTAACTTGTTTGCTTTATTTGGAATTTCATAACCGCTGGTGCTCAATGTGTAAAAGTAAATTAATACTACTATTTCCAACCATCACTAATTTAATTTAATTTAGATAAAGAGCAATAAAAGTCGCCAAGTTAATATTTAAAAATAATGTTTTGAACCGTTTTCTCTCCGTGTGGAATTCGCGTTTCATCGTACAAACCCAAAACGATGCTTTTAAAAATGTTAATGTTCGCGAAAACGGTGAATTGAAATTGAAGTTAGGTGCTTTTGTCGTTGATCATCGTTGTCTCAGATCCTCCTCTTAAAGCAAAATCCTTCTTTTAAAAGCTTATGTTCTTAGATTCCTCTCTCTCTCTTTTGGTGATCGTTTGTGGTTTCTTTTTCTTTCCCCCTTTTTTGGTGTCACCGTCGTTCTCGTTTCAGCTTTTCTGATCTCCGATCAAACGTTGATTCAAAGCGACGTCTTAACCGTGACTTGTGTTCAGAGAATTTACAACCTCTTTCCCCGGTGAAGAGCTCTCGTTTCCACAGATACAATTTTTGAAAATTTTCGAAAATTTGTTTTTTTGTAGTATGGAAGTAGAAGAAGATCAATAAAAAATGACGACGTTTTACATTCGACGCGAAGCTTCTAAGGTAAACTCGAATTCTGCAATTATTTTTTGTGTGATTAATAGTATCTGATTTTGGTAAAGATTGTTTATTAGCTATGGAAAAGAGTTTGTTCGGAAATAACTACGGAGATTGGTCTTCTTTCCGACAACTGGAAATACCTTCTTGCTGGTCTTCTCTGTCAGGTTTTCATTTCTTCTCTTCACTTCCTTTTTTTTTCTCTTACTGTTAGAATGATTATTACCAAGGGTTACTGGAAACGTAGGATACAGTAAAAGGTTATGATCACGGTTTGTTGTAACTTAAAGCACAAGTCTTGAAAAGACCCTTTTTGTTTGTTTGTTTGTGGTGTATTCTTCTACTTACCTTGATTCCTTTCTGTCTCTTGCTTTCTTTGTCTTTGGGTTTACTTTACTCTTTAAACTTGTGTTATTTTTGACACTTCTATGTTATGTGCAGTATATTCATGGTTTAGCTGCTAGGGGAGTTCATTACATTCATCGCCCAGGACCAACGCTTCAAGATCTTGGATATATTCTTCTTCCGGTTTGTCTCCAAACATCTCATCTTGTTGGTTGATCCTTTTCTTCTTCGGTATATATGTCATATTCAAGCTCTCTGTGATTGTTTTTAGGAGCTTGGTCGAGATAAAAGCTACATTAGTGAAACTGTCTTCACTTGTGTTTTTGTTTCCTTTGTCCTGGTGAGTTTCCTCAGGATATTCAATGTCTGGTTCTGTTCTGACATGAATGGTTTGTTTTGCGTTTTTTAAATTTGCAGTGGACTTTCCATCCTTTCATCATAAAAAGCAAGAAGATATACACTGTCTTGATATGGTGCAGGGTGCTCGCGTTCTTAGTTGTAAGTACCATCTTCACTTTTGCTACGTAAATGTGAATTCACGGCTTGCTCGAACTGAATGTTGTTCCATTAACAGGCTTGTCAGTTTCTCCGAGTAATAACGTTCTATTCCACTCAGCTTCCTGGTCCTAACTATCACTGTAGAGAGGTAAAACTAGATAAAAACTATACACACAAGTGGCCTATCATCCATATTCATGTGTTTATTCTGGTGAGTCTCTTCTTGTGTTACCTATAGGGTTCTGAGCTTGCCAGGTTGCCACGACCACATAGCGTTCTTGAGGTTCTCTTGCTTAACTGTGAGTTTTTTAACATTTTCCTTTTCCCTCAACACATTTTCTGATGTTACACTCCTTCTTATGTGATAATACTCTGATCTTGTCAGTTCCTCGTGGGGTTATATACGGGTGTGGAGATTTGATTTTCTCATCGCATATGATATTCACATTAGTCTTTGTCCTCACTTACCAGAAGTACGGTTCTAAAAGGTAACAAAGTTCCTCTGGAAATGTCCTTAGCAATAACTCTTTAGCTAACACAATGTCTCTCTTTTAGGTTCATAAAGCTGTTAGGTTGGGTCATAGCTATCTTGCAGAGCCTCTTGATTATCGCGTCCCGTAAACATTACACAGTAGATGTTGTCGTTGCGTGGTATACAGTGAACTTGGTTGTGTTCTTTCTCGACAAGAAACTACCAGGTCTGATCTTTGGCTTCAGATTTTACTTTCAGAGGATGTCACCATATTCTGATATGTTTTTGTTTTCATAACAGAGTTGCCTGATCGGACAACGGTGTTGCTTCCGGTGAGCTCTAAAGACAGAAACAAAGAAGAGAACCACAAACTCTTGAACGGGAACGGTGTTGATCCTGCAGATAGGGTAGGCACTCTAAATTAGTTTTCTCAGTGACAAATCTGATTGAATACTTGATCTTAATGTAGAAAATTTCCTTTTGGTTTCTCAGAGACCGAGGGCTCAAGTGAATGGCAATGGAGGTCACACTGAGAGCGTTAACAATGGCGGATGAGAACTCAAGTTTAGTTTTTGGATCCTTGGGTTTTGATAAATATGATTATAGATTATAGAAAAGAGGAAAAATAAGAGATAGAGCCAAGCTTGTACATTTTCAGTTTCTTGCTTCTCAAGTATGTCAATGTTTGTATAACACGAAACAAATCTCTTATACATATTTTTACCAATCCAGTTTTCGTTTTTGCATGTGTATTCAATGTTCATAAATCTTCTTTAACACCATGTTGCAATAGTTTCTCAAAACTTTTATATATTTTTGAGCCCATGATAAACTTTGTAATGAATGATTTTCATACTACTCACTATGTTATTTTTTTCATTTACCCATTTATATATCCAAATTCTTTTGCAATTCAAACTGTTTGCTACCTGCCATTCATTTTCTTTTCTCGAATGGCCTTTCATCGGGGGCGGATCTGAAATTTAGCAAGTTATAAACATTTAAACTTAATTTTAATATTTTTTTTTGACAATTTGAAAATCATACAATCTATGTATAATAGCTATTTAAAATTCTGTGAACAAAATGAGTGTTTAATCCGGTTGTGCCCATAATCCTTTAATCAATAATTGCACCATCTAAAAAAAAAATATAACCATCTAAGAAGGTATGCTGATGAGACTTTGGAGATCAATATAATGTCATGTGGGTGAACCATAAAAACAGAAACATATGGGGTAAAATATGGAAAACAAATAAAATGAACATGTTGTTACTACTATGAAGAGGGAACGTGGCATGTGTTGTCGGTAAGGAATGTGGTCAAAGGCACATCCCATGTGGGCTCACATGTTGTTTACATCTTCTCAGCACACAACTTCGTCACCGATACTCTGTCTTTTTTCCCTTTCCCTTTCACTTTCACATTTTCGGTGCTCATTGCACTCACAAATCTTTAATAATACAATACATATATACTAGTCTAAGGTATAATACACATACGAGTCTTGACCATGTTTTATATATGGATGCCATGACTTGGAAGAGATTGCTAATTGATGTATAACACTACATGTCAGTTTTGTTTAGTATATAGATTAATTGAAAAAAGGTTATGACTTAAGAATACTCTAATAGTTCTTTCAGGCATCAGACGATAACTGTTATGCATTACCGATCGAATCTAATATTTTGGACCCACTACTTGAATGCAAATATTTGTTAAAGTAGTGATATCTTTTTTTTCTTTGTGGTTGTTAAATATTTTTTCTTAGGATTCGATGTCACATTCTGAAGATTATTTGATGAATACCTAATATTCGATTAGAATCAGCAAAAGCTACAAACAATAGTTAAACAGAGATTTACTTATTTGGTGAAGTGATAATGATGATTTTTTTTTTCACATATGATAAATGATCATTGTTTCATGTCCTCTTCTTTTCTGCTTTGTGGTTATATATTCTTTCTTAAGATTCGATGTCACGTTCTGAAGATTATTGGCGTTTTTGATGAATAGCTAATATTCGATTAAAATCAGCGAAAACTACAAACATAATTAAACATAGATATACTTTTTTTTTTTAACATAGATATACTTATCGTTGGTGAAATGATTGAATTTTTTGACAATGAAAGAAATTATGATCATTGTTTTATGTCGTCACACTAATTAAGCAAGTTCGTTTTTCATGATGATGATGCCGTTTCTTTCCATTTTTTTGCTGGAAACTATTTTTTTCTATGTTACTATATATTTTGAAAGTGGCACACACTCACACTTTAAACACTTTAAACCTTGAACTTTTTTGACTATCACTTTAAACCTTCAAAGTGACATTTGTATCACAAAAAACCTTCAACTTGGCTTACTTGTTCATCAAGTAAAAAATTGACCTGTTCAACAGGTAAAAGTGATGATGTGTAGGTTTTTCGAAAAAATAATAATTATTTAATTAAGAAAATAAATAAAAAAAATTAAATAAAAGTTCAAAAAATGAAATATAAAATCAGAAAACTAAAATAAACATTCAGAAAATTAAATAAAATTCAGAAGATAAAACAAAATTTCAAAAATAAATTAGATTAACTTAAAATACAGAAAATTAAAAGAAAATTGAGAAATTAAAAGAAAATTAAAGAAAAAGCACAAAATTCAAAAAAGAAGAAGAAAATTTCAAATAGTTTTTTTTATTACAAGATTCTTTTAAATATATTTATCATCGTTGACAATAACAATTTCAAAGATATCATTGATGATGATGGTGGTTTTTCACATAACCATTAATAATGACGTTTTTGACATATCTTTAACGATAATTTCCGACATTATCGTTAAAAATGATGGTAGATATGTCAATAACGATGTTTTCGATAACCATCATTTAAAACAATAGATATGTCAAGTTTTTTTAAAATGATAGATAATGTCAAAGTTTTTAGTGATGATGTCGGAAACTATCGTTAGAGATATGTTAAAAACGTCACTGTTAATGGTTTTGTGAGAAACCACCATCGTCATCACTCATCAGTGATATGTTTAAAATTGTTATTGTCACGATGATATGTTTGTTTTATTTATATTTAAATAATCTTGTAATTTAAAGTAGAATATTATTTTTAATTTTGTGATTTTTTCTTTAACTTTTGTTTAATTTTCTAATTTTTGTTTAATTTTCTGTATTTTAATTTAATCTTTTTTATTTTTTGAATTTTTATTTTTGTGGTTTTTTATTTTTGAATTTTATTTGAGTTTTTTTCATTTTAATTTTAATTTTTTGGTTATTTTTTTATTTTATTTTTTTATTAATTAAATAATTATTATTTTTCGAAAAAACCTACACATCATCACTTTTAGTACTTTTACCTACTAAACAGGTTAACTTTTTACTTGATGAACAAGTAAGCCAAATTGAAGGTCTTTTGTGATACAAATGTCACTTTGAAAGTTTAAAGTGATAGTCGAAAAAGTTCAAGGTTTAAAGTGTCAGTGTGTCAATTTCAAAATTTTTTATGCGATCTTCCCTATTTTGTTTTGTCGATTTATTATTATTATTATTGTTGTAGGTTGAATGATCATGAGAAAGAGGGTCCTATGTGGTACCATAAATGGGTGGTAAAATCATTATTTTAAATGCAGAAAGAAAGAAAACATTATCATTATACCATCTGTCTGGATATGGTGTGTTTTATGAAGTTCTTGATTTCAACTTTGTTTTTATGTTTTTTTTTTCTTTTGCAGTATCTATCATACTTTGGAGGTCACAATATCTTTTTTAGAGAAAAAGTCACTTTTTATGAGTGATATTATCAGTTATGGTCTAATCTCGAACAATGAGAAGCTTGAGTAACGCACAAGTGATTTAACGGCGACTCTAAACTTCTTTTTTTGTGCTAGATACGTAAGGCCATCTTTAACCCGGGTCTCTTAAGATGGGGTTCTTAATTTTTTTGACATCTTTTTAATTTTTTTTTTTTTTTTTTATATTTTTCCGGATAAGAGACGTCTCTTATGTCTCTTATTTAAGAGACGGTTCTTAAGTTTTCTTAGTTAAAATTAAGATACGGTCTCTTAAAAAATAAGAACCCCTTGTTAAGAGACCTGCATTAATCATGCCCTAAGTACCATTTTGAAAAATAAAAAGAAAATTATACTATATGTTTTCGTGAGAACAAAACTTTTACAACATGTTGCTGATAACCGTAAAAAATGATAGCAAACAACAATTGGTAAATCCAAAAATCAATTTTAATTTGTAAACATCTACTTTGAAACATAACCATAACAAATAAAAATCCGAAGCAAAGACTCAAGCCAGAGCGATACGAACGAGCAACTAGAGAAAGAGGTGCAAACCGATTACAAACAGATATAAAAATGATTTGTTCGGTAGCAAAAACGGAGATAACGCAAAATAACATATTGACTATATACTTTTCTAAGATAACAATTCAATAGGGAACCCACTATGCCTCGGTCAAAGAGATTTCAGCTGAAACTACCATCACCTAATTCGACTAGCACATGCCACCTAGTCACACTTTTAACGATAGAATAACATGTAACCAAATGTAAAGTTTCGTGAAATTACTTTTTCAGACTAGAATTTTTTTTGAAAAATTACTAAGAATAATATAAGTTAAGTATTACTTTGCAAAAATATACATTATTAAAAATATATTAATATATAGATTTACACTTTAGTGATTATTATTTAGGTTTTAACGTTAAAAATGTGAGGTAAACTTCTAATTTTTTTTATAAATATTTAGAAAATTAATTAAATATATTTTTATAAAAAAGTTAAAATATTTTGAAAATATTCATTTATTAAAAGTAAATTTGAAAAATAGTATCAAACTTATAGTAGAAATTAAATTTTCTTAAAGTTTTTGGAATTCCCAAGATTATCAAAAAAGGAAAAACTAGGGGACCCTAACATATTGAGTATATATCACCATGTAGATGAAAACTCATATGTGTTCATAAAGTAAATACTAATGAGATTTTGTATCGTGATGCATTACAAAAATATCTACGTGCTGAACGTAATCACCAATCGATACATGCAGATATTTTACTGTCAAAATATTTGTTTTTAAGTTTTAGAAATCAGAAATTAACCTTATATTAGTGAAATTTGAAGCGGGGTTTATATATTTGAAATTTAAGATTTATAATTACAAGTGTCAATATAAAAAAAAGCATAATGCTTCAATGTCAACGGAAAATACATATAAAAGTCAATGAGCAACAAATGGTGCAATAGTAGTGATGAAGCTCACGCGGTTTCAACATGTAAAAAGTGTTTCTGCTTTTTGCATCTTTTACTTTTACTTACTGGTTCAAATGAATAGTTAAAACTATTCTTTTTACAATTACAATAGTTCACCCTAATGATTTTTACCTCTTTAATACTTTCACAAATTTTCATTTTCATGTCGGCAGAACTATACTGTATATCGTGTCAACCACATTATATCATCAGTACAATTTTCCTCCGTTTTGATTCGGTTTTATAATTAATTAAATGTCAATGAAATAAAACTAAATATCTGAACAATTATTAAAAAAAAACATTTTGTCTTACAAAAAGAAAAGGAATTTCAAAAAGTTTTTAAAAAGGGAGAGGCGGAAAGTGTTGTGGCAAAAAATCAACTTTGGATAAAAAGAAAATTTAAATATTATTATTTAAAAAAAAACGAAAACAATCTCCTTCTTGAGGAAGTCTGAAGCAGAGAAGAAGAAGAAGAAGAAGAAGAAGAAAGATAAGCGTTGTGATAGTTTGATTCATCATCATCACCATCATCAAATGGGAGCTCATTGTTCTAAGTTCTCTTCTTGTTTGTTCCATTCTAACTTCAAATCCTCTTCAGTCCTCGAATCTCCCGATCTCGGTATGTTCCTTATCTCTGTTTCGCTTCCCATCTTCGATGTTTTTTTTTTTTCTGATTGTTTTTTGTTTTGTCGTGTGAAAGAAAATGGAGGGAAACAAGTGTGGCCGAGTTTCAAGGAATTCAGATTAGAGCAGCTTAAATCTGCGACCGGCGGTTTCTCATCAGACAACATTGTGTCGGAACACGGCGAGAAAGCTCCCAACATTGTTTACAGAGGGAAGCTTGACGATGGTCGTTTGATCGCAGTCAAACGCTTTAACCGCCTCGCCTGGGCTGATCACCGACAGTTCCTGGTAATAATCTTCTTTTGTCTTTTATGATTTGGTTTTGGAGTTTAAATTGGTTAATTATTAGGATGAAGCGAAAGCTGTTGGGAGCTTGAGGAGTGATCGACTTGCGAATCTGATAGGATGCTGCTATGAAGGCGAGGAGAGGCTACTCGTTGCTGAGTTTATGCCTCATGAAACTCTTGCAAAGCATCTTTTCCACTGTACTTGCTTTCTCCTCATGTTTATAGCTATTTAGTTTGTAATTCCAATAATGAAAGAGCATCTCCTATGCATTACTCCATTTTGGAGCGAAAATATTGGGTAATGAGTGAAAATAAATAAATTTATTCGCTAAGATTTTACTTCAAAACTCTGTTTTGGAATGAAAAATTTGAGTGGAGTTAGAAAATGTTCTAAGTTAGGTAGTGAGAGACAAGACATAGGTTCTGTGTAGTTCCTTCCTGCTGCTGCAATTGATTGAATGATTGATTGATTATTCGTTTTTGTTGTTTCAGGGGAGAATCATCCTATGAAATGGGCGATGAGACTAAGAGTTGCTTTGTGTTTAGCGCAAGCATTGGAGTACTGTTGTGATAAAGGGAGAGCTTTGTATCATGATCTCAATGCTTACAGAGTTTTGTTTGACAAGGTGAATCTTTTGATTGATGCTTCTCTTTGCTTATCCTTCTGAGTCATTTGTATTCTTTTATCCTTACAGGATGGGAATCCTAGGTTGTCTTGCTTTGGACTCATGAAGAATAGCAGAGATGGCAAGAGTTATAGTACAAACTTGGCATTTACTCCTCCAGAGTATCTACGAACCGGTAAGACCCTGTCTTGTCTTCTTTATTTTTCAGGACCAAAAACTTCCCAAAGCTAAATCCACTCATGAATCTATGTGTGTTTTGAATGTCGTGTGTCAGGTAGAGTGACACCAGAGAGTGTAGTGTTCAGTTTCGGAACTGTTTTGCTTGACCTCATGAGCGGCAAACATATCCCACCAAGCCATGTAAGTCCTCTCTTAACATATACAAGGTTAGATGTAATGTTGGGACCTGTCTCATTGTCTCCTCCTGGATAGTTCTTACAAAGATGGCAATGACGTTGCTGGTTTTGATAGTTCATCATGTTTTTTTAACCGTACTTGTTGTACAGGCGCTTGACCTGATCAAGGGAAAGAACTGTGGAATGTTAATGGATTCAGCTCTCGAGGGTCATTTCTCAAACGAGGATGGAACTGAGCTAGTACGGTTAGCCACACGTTGTCTGCAGTATGAAGCTCGAGAAAGGCCAAATGTGAAGTCTCTCATCACTTCACTCACCCCTCTCCAGAAGGAAACTGATGTACCTTCATATGATCTTATGGGTATACCACATGAAACCGAGGACGAGGAAGAGCACCAGCTTTCATTGACTCCCTTTGGTGACGCGTGCTTGAGAGTGGATCTTACGGCCATACACGAAATACTTAGTAAGATGGGATACAAAGATGATGAAGGAATTGCTAACGAGGTCTGAACTTTTTGCTCACTGCTTAGTCTTTTGTATGCTCTGAATAAGTGAATTATTTATGTATATGATTTTAATCATTTTTTCCATGTGTGTCTTCTTCTACAGCTCTCGTTTCAAATGTGGACCAACCAGATGCAGGAATCTCTCAATTCTAAGAAGCAAGGCGACGTAGCTTTCCGTTCCAAAGATTATACAACCGCACTCCATTGCTACACTCAGGTAATATCAATGTCTTTAAAACCAGACCGGTAAACCGTAAAAGCTTTTGGGTCATGAATCAATATGGTTCGACCTGATTTGATTAAATTTAGTCATACAATAAAAAAGTAAAAATAAATCTACATGCGTTAGTAATTATATTATGTAAATTTTACGAAATTAGTTATTAGTTACTAATTTTTTCAGTAAAAATTGTTATGAAATGAAATTTATATACAAATCAACAGAAAATCAAATATAAAATCATTAAAATGACTTTAAAAATTAGCATAACAAAAAGTATTAAGATTCATTTGTAATAATGCTACTTTTCAGAAATTATATTATGTTTTAGAAAAATTAAAAATTTTGATTTTTGGTAAAATTTAACAAAATAAATCTGGTTTTTATCATCTAATCCATATATATTCTCGGTTCACGGTTTAATCTGGTCCGGTCCAAGTTTGAAAACACTGCAATATCTACAAATACCGAAGAGTATTTTTTTTTTTTATAATTCTGTTCTTTCAATCACTGAAAGGTTGGGTATTGTGTGTATGGTATATAGTTCATAGATGGAGGAACAATGGTGTCACCAACTGTTCACGCACGGCGTTGCCTATCATATCTGATGAACGAGAACGCACAAGAGGCTCTGACAGATGCATTGCAAGCACAGGTTGTGTCTCCAGAATGGCCAACCGCATTGTATCTACAAGCGGCTTGCCTGTTCAAGCTCGGCATGGAAACCGATGCCCAGCAAGCTCTTAAAGACGGTACTACACTTGAAGCTAAGAAGACCAATAGGCGCTGATAAAAGTGTTTTCAAAAAAGAGCTTTGTATAGCCTTATTACTTTGTTTCATCTATATGCATATTCTTCTTCTTCTTTGTATTTATTATGAATTATTATGATGATGATTGTGATTTTTGGTTTGTCTCATGTGAAAATCTTTTTTTATGTCATTAAAAAGAGATGTACTAAAAACCTAAGAGTTCAACACACAACAAAAACCAATCAAAAAGAGAACACAAAAACATAGTCTCACTAAGCCCTAAAGACATTCCATAAGCTTCACATCTTCTACATAATCTTGATAAGTGTACACTCTAGGCCTCCTCAGACATTTAAACTCTTCAAACCCCACATGTAGTTCAATTCTTGCAAAGGTCTTCCTCTCCACGTTGTAGTAAAGAACATAAAAACGGTCCGACAAACAGTGTGACGACAACAAAATATCACTAGTACCAGTCAATCCAACAATGTAAAAATCTCTAAACGAGAGAGGCATTGATAGATACTCGATGACCATACATACTTACCAGCATGATCTTGTTCTACCAACCACAACCGGAGATGCCTTTTACGCATATTTGTCAAATGAACCCCACCCATTTTACCCTTGTAGTTGACCAAAAGTACAATCTACCAACCACATTCTCAGACCTAACGTCAAAGCAAACTATCATAGACTCGGTGGCTGAATCAGCAAGGTAATACAAAACCCCATGTATACAAATCCCACGAGAGAACATAGGAGCATGTGGTTTGCATTCTGTCATTCTCCATAAATGTTTTCTAGTATTCAGTGTCAAAACTTGTGCCGGTTTTGAGTTAGAGTTAGAGCAACCCTTCCACAACACTTTGAATTGTTTGTCGGTAGGATCATACCCGCAGTAAAGTCTTGGACAACATGAGTTTGTTTTCACTTCAGCTAATGTAAGAACCTCTCCAGTGAATGGGATTACACATTATCGGCGTCACTGTATAGCCTTCTCTCCAGTATTGAAGACATAACATCCCGTGGAGCGAGGAGCTGTTTTCATATAAGCGGTTAAAGGAATGCGTATGATAACGGGTGGTTACAAGAGAAGAGTGGGCGTCTAGGTTTTGAGTCTGAGGGGCAGAGAAGAGATATAACTTGTCATCAACTTCAAAGTAGAACAAGAGTCGTGGATGATTCAAAGACTTCCTCAGAAACAGTTCAGTGAAATATGGAGGGCGAAGTATGTTAGCCCATGATTTCAATACGCAGCGAAACCTAGCTATGGACTTTGATGGGACTCTCAAAAATATATTAAGAACTTTCGATTTTGAAACCCCACTTCCAACTGGGTTCCAGCTCATGTAGTTATCAAAAAATATAAATATATATTATATATATATATATATTAATATTTAATTGTAAAATTTTTAACTTTACAAAAAATTTAAAAAGTTTTTTCTAAAAATACTTTGGGTTGGGTGTCTGTAAAATTAAAACTCTACAATTAAATATTAATATTAATATATACATACATACAAATATATTTATTTTGAAAACTCCGAATCTAGAACTCCATCGGAGATGCTCTTATGATGGGCTTATACTAGGCCTAAAATATACTTACCAATTTTGCTCCAATAAATCACAGTGTTTTCTTGTATTGTATAGTGTATTTATTAATTAATACCATAGTCTCTCATTCGAAGTCGATATTTAAAATATAAAAAAATATGAAATTGAGTAGGAGAAAGATGATACCCGATTTTTGGAGAATAAACTATCAAAACTCATGTACCATTTATCAAAAAAAAATCATGTACCATTTATCAGTTTTTAACTATTGTAATTATTTTTGTATATTATATTCTAATTAGATAAATGAAGTATCTTATAATATTAGCATATTAGTATTGAGAAATCCATTTCAAGAAAACCACCATTAATGATAGTTTTTATTTTCATGTTCCCTCTCTCATTCTATATACACATGATGCGGGTATAAGATATGCATATTTATCATGAATTATGATGATGGTGATTTCTGGTGTGTATATCTATGTTACATGAAATCAGAAGTGGCTATGCAGAAATGGAATCGTATGAAAGCGCGAAAACTAATGTTTAATTTTTTTTAGAAAATAAATATGTTTTGGAATTGTATATATATATATATATATATATAATTTTATAAGACATATGACTAAAATTGTATAATTCAAAAAAACAAAAAAATAACTTATTTATTTTTTGTATTTTTGTATCTTTTCAACTAATTCATATTGCAATTTTCAAAATACTAACGAATTAATTTTGTGATAACATATTATGCAATTAATCAAATTAATTATTTTTGATATCTCACAAATAATTGACATACTATATTTGATATATATATATATATGTAAAGAGTTTCTTAAAAAAATATTGTGCACAAAAATAATTTATAGTATTATTTTTCATATTTGCATATTTTATTTTCTATTTTAATACTATTAAGTTTTAGATTTAATATAAAATAAAAACATAATTACCTAATTTATAGTTTTTTTTACTTATTTATGAAAATGAGTTTTTGAGATGGAAGCGTGGTTCCAAAATCGAAATATAAACTTCCAATATTTTCAAAGAGATTATTTTGGAAGTGTTTTGGAAACGAGATTTCAAAACCTTCTACAAGCTCCTTATTTTGGTTCTGGTTCCGAAGCGGGGAACAAATATCTGAAAAAGCTTCCAAGCTACTAGGTGTAGATGCATGCATTTAAGGGGGAGTTAATCTAAGTTTCAGTTCATAGGTTTGAATCATTCAGTAAAATATCTTTACAAATTGCAAAATCAAACTTCAAACACAAAGGAAAATACAATTAACAAAATAGTTTTGGTCACTAAGTAAAAAACTTAATTTTGGTTTACAAGAAAGTAGATGGAAAATGGTGATACCCAACAAGTTAGCACAAATATCAACACCATTCGCCGCTGCCACCAGCTCTCTCCGTCTTCCCCCACCGCTGCGTCTCCTTCTCCTTCTTCCTCAACCTCCACCACTACCACCTCCTCCTCCTCTACCATCTCATTCGCGCTGGCCACGTTCCTCGCATCCGAGTGGCAAATCTCACATACTCTACAAGCATAATTACTTTATGTATAAGTTTTACATTTATCCTTTATTGATATATCAGTTTTGTACAACACACCATAACCAAAAAAATCAATACATCTAAAAAATAATCGCACGAAAACAAAGTTAATGAGATTTGTTAATTCAATAGTTAACGGTAGTGAAAGAGGAAAATAATCAAATGGTGGTAGCCTAGTAGTAATTTCTTAATGTCTGGTGTGTATCTATATTGGTCATGGGTTCTCGATTCCCAATGAAAATTAAATTATCATTACTTTACCTGTATGAGTTTGAATTTCGGTCCAAGTGATTAACATGGTGGATCATAACAAACAATTGGTGCACTCTTTAGCGTTCCTCCCCGAACCGACTAGATCAGCCGATAGAAGATATAAAAAATGAAAAACGAAAATAACATGAATCAAAGAGATGCCATACAAAAAGAAAGAGCATACTCATTTCCTTTGAGTTTGAACCAAGTCTCAGCACAATGTCGATGAGCAAACGCCAAGTCATCCTTACATGAACATCCCAACTCAATCAAACCCTGACCGTAAGATCCGACCTCCAATTTGCAAATCCTACACACACTCTTATCTGAGTCATCACTCAGAGAAGGGACACTCCTCGAATGCTCGTTGGTGTCGTAGTCATAATATGCGTACGTATTCGAGTGGAAGCATGAAACGACATCTTCACCGTCCGTGAACGACAGCCGTCGATCTCCAATTCTTCCTGGTTCTAAGTCGATGTGTGACATTATATTGGACGATTAAACTATACTAGGATTAGTAAGAAGCGATAGTGTCCAAGAATAAATAAAGATTTTTGTCCCATAAATAAGAGGAAATAAGTTTTCTATGCGCGCGTCTGTCAAATTGTAGGATCTTTCCTCTCTTAAGCAGATTCTATACATTTGATTTGTACTTCTTTT